>VXAZ01008700.1:0-180058 GCA_013399875.1 Gymnorhina tibicen
GGCGCTGTGGCGCGGGGCTCCGCGAGCCCCGGGCGCGCGCTGGGGAGGCGGAAGGAAAACCCGGAGCGGATAACCGGAGCGGAGCGGTCCTGCCCGCGGGGTGAGTCCGGACTGTGCCCGTGCCCCTGTTTGCACCTGAATTAATGGATTATTACATTATTTTCATTTATGTTGCCGGAAGAAAAGGGCCCTCGCAGCAGTGACCCAGCTGTACTCAGGACACACCCCTTTCTCTTTACAATTAAACATATTTCCCACAGGGAGCGAATGCACACCCTTCTCTTTACAATTAAACGTATTTCCACAGGGAGCGAATGCAGCAACGGCACAACTACACAAAAACACCGCGTTCTGCTTCTGAAGCACTCTGTGTTGATGCTAGAACTGAGGAACAGAGTGAACATCATTAATAAGATTTATGAGATCAATTAGTTTAGGTTTTGTTGACGTGCTGCCAGAGAAAAAGGAAAAAAGGCACAGGGAGGGGAGAGACAAAAGTGGAAAGGAGATACAAGTAGAGCCCAGAATCTGTGGAGTGAGGAGATAACAGTCAGTAAGAAGGTAGTAGCAGAGATTTGCTCCAAAACAGGATGTTGTCTTTCTTGTAATAAAAAACCCCAAACAAAAAACCAACCCCTGCCACCAAACCAAACAAAAAACCCCAGGCAATCAAAAAACTCCATGCAAACGGAAAGCTATATTCAGTATCTTCTTACAGTGCATCCAACAGAACAGCATCAGATGACTCTTAGTCTGCCTTTGGCAAGAATGCTCTGCTGCTGATCCAATGGATTATTCCCAGATCAATAAAGAGCTAAAAGACATCTCTCTAGAATGGCATCTCTGTCCGGGAACTCAGCTACTTATGGTGTTGTATCTTCTTGGTGAGAAGAAAGCATTTCACCATCAAGGAGGAGAAAAACAACAATAAATGGGTATAACTTGCTGTACATTAATACTGCTTGGAAACAGAAGATTTCAAACCTTCAAGACTTCAAGACTCCAAAAAAATAAGGGTGATATTTCTTCCAGGGTTTTGCTTTTGTTGCTCATCTGCACAAGACAAACCTCAGCTTAAGATTCTTATTGGTATTTTCCACACAGTCTTCCCATTTCCATTACTCATTTTGGGGCAAGTTTTTACATACTTATTCTGGCTGATAAAATGAATCACCAGATGACCTCAGCCTTCCACAGCAATCCTTGGAGAAGGTGGTTGGTGTGAGTTCCTCTGTTGTTATTTTTTCTCCTTTGTAAAGGGGCCTGCCAAAACAAAACCAGTCATACATTAAAAAAATTGTAGTGTTCAAGGCCAGGTTGGACAGAGCTTTGAGCAACCTGATCTAGTGAAAAGTGTCCGTGCCCATGGCAGGAGGGTTGGAACTAGATGATCTTTAAGGTAGGTTCCTTCCTTCCTTCCTTCCTTCCTTCCTTCCTTCCTTCCTTCCTTCCTTCCTTCCTTCCTTCCTTCCTCTCTCCCTTCCTTCCTCTCTCCCTCCTTTCCTTCCCCTCCCTCCCTTCCCTCCCTTCCCTCTCCTTCTTTCCCTCTAAGCGAAATCACCCACTTACATACAAAGTATTTCTGAAGTAACCTTCTTGTAGATTAAACCTATCACTATACAGAATGGTTAGAAAGTCTGGACAGGGAAGTTAGACACATTGAAAAAAGAAAACACCACCAGGTACTTTCTAATATTACCTCAAATACATGCAAGCTTAACAAGTTTTCTGTGCAGCCAGCTAGGGGATGGGCAGCGTTCAACACATTATTCACTTGTTCCTCGCTAGAAAGTGGCTGTGTAGGTGAGCTGCCTCTCACTCAGTAACTGATCCCATTAGTATCTAAGGAAAGGATATTTCAGCACTGCACAAATTAGTTTCCTGAGTCAAACCTGCAATGACAGCAAACTCCAATTAGCAAGGTTGTATCATTGTTATTTACGACACAAAACTATGTAAATTTTCTTACTGTCCTTTGGAAGAGGTTTCAGTTTTCTATTTCAAAATTAAATACAACTCTAGGTTTGGGTTTTCCTATAGACTGTACAACCTAGAGATAAGAGATACACATTCTCAATCAGGAAAGTTATCTTAGCTTTTAAATTACTTAAGCAGTATGTAACATCCAGATGTAATTCCCAGAATGACATTACCAAGCCACAAGCAGAAACATAGCCAAGAGTATTCCTTTTACATATTTAAACAAGCTTTGTGTTCAAAATTTCTTCCAACATGTTCCTCCCTAGCCTAATCCTGAAGTTTCCAGAGAAGCTCATCTATGTGCCCTGGTTGCCAGGCTTTAAAGCAAACCCATTTGGTTGTGATGTTGCTCTGTGCATTCCCTGACTCCTTTCCCAGAGGAAATACAATTTACTGTTCATTCCCAGAGTAACCCTCCATACTGCTCCAACTCCATGCTCAATCCCAGCAGGCAGGATATTCCACAATGGCAAAACCCCACAGTTTACAGTGGCTTGCTCCCTGAAATACAGAATATAAAATACATTGTATTGACACATAATTTGCTTAATTACAGGCAAGGAACTGGTCTTCTGCATCCAGGGGGCACACTCTCAGTTCTTGAAAGAAATACCTTTGTATGGCTACATTAAACATTTTATTCAAGGGCTAAAACATTAAAGTTTCTCAACTTCTTGCAGCTTTGGAAAAGCAGTAAGTGAATATAATGAGCCTGTCGCTGCAAATTGATCTCAAATGCCAGTTTGCACGTTTGGGTTTGGAAAAATTATGTAGAAAGAAAAAAAATCAGATAACTTACAGAGAGTATCTTGGAAATTTGTATCATCAAAACACAATTTTATCTTTTAAGATAAAAAACCCTCAAACAAATGTCAGCATATAGTAACTCCAGGAAACCTTCCTAACACAAGAAGCAACAACTGTGGAGAAGGCAAGCAGACCAGAAAAACATTTTTAGGCATTGTCAGCTTGTACAGTGACAAAACACAGACACGCTTTTAGGCACACAAAATTATAACAGAAATAGTCCCACAGTAAATATATGTGTAACCACTGGTCTCGGGTTGTAATTGCATACATAGCAATTAGACCATTGCAGAGTAGAAATGGTCAGGACACCCCCTCTGCCTGCAGCCCTAGCCCTGTGTGAGTCCCACGATCATCACCCATCCTACTCACAACTGTATTGATCCAGGAGAAGAGGGAAAGCATCTGTTTTTAACAAGGTGGACAAAAGACATAAAAAGTATATATATCTATATGTATATATAAAAGGTTGTACTCGGGGATGCTAAATTGAGAACAACCAAGGAAGTGCGGGTGGTACCATCAGCAGCACATGGGCGAGCGCTGCACCACTGGGAGCCGACAGCCGTACCGTGCAGAGACACAGGCAGTGCTTTCCCACCGGGAAAACACCTACAAGCCGGTACTAAACCAGGGAAAGGCTGACATAAATCCTCACACATTTATCACTCATGAGCAGTGGTGGATGAACTACCTTTGTTACAGGACAAAGGAAAACACGGTATTGCATCACAACCATGCCTGTGTTCTGCCTGAGCGAGGCAACTGCCGAGGAGTAACTTTTTCTCTTTGGCTTATTTTTAATACCATGCACACACTACCATGCCCACAGGCCGAAGATGCCGGCAGCAGGCGGCTGCAGCCAAGGCCGGCCCTGCAGGTCACGGGGGAAGGGCCAGGCAGGAAGAGCAGCCACTAGCGCCTCCTGGGACTCGCTTCGTGAACCGTTCCTCAAGAACACCCGTGAAATCCCCACACACCGCACAGCCCGATCTGCGGTGTGGGCAGGCGGCCGTGCTTGGGAGGCGGGCGAGGCGGGCGGAGCGGAGGAACCGCGCCCCGGGGGTGGGTCCATCGCTGCCGCGTCCGCCGCGCTCCGCCCCGGGGTGGCGGCCGAAGGGCCGGCGGTAGCGCGGCGGCCGGAGGGTAAGAGCAGCTGGCCCTGGGGAGCGGGGCGTGGGGTGCCGCCGGCGGAGGGCGCTCCGGGCCGGGCCGGGGCGCGCCGTGCTCGCTCCGCCANTGCCCGGGGCTCGCAGTCGGGGCGGGGGAGCGGGGCGCCCCGGGTCGCGGTCCCGCAGCTCCCGCTGAAGCCGCCGAGGGCTGGGCCCTGCCCGCCGGGCTGCCCTCGGCCGGCGCTGCCGGCACCTGTCTTGCGGCGCTGCCCGAGCTCGGGGGACCGCGGCCTTCAGTGGCTCCGTCCACGGGCCTGGCGGTTTGTTTTATCCTCACCTCAGACAGCGTGGAGCACAGCAATGCTGGGAGAGTTGGCTTCAAAACACCCCTTTTATTGCAATATTCGTGAGAGCAGCGGCACTTCTTATCATTGCTCCTTTTCAGTTAATTTTGCATAGAGCAGGCTGGATAAAGTAATCTCATATGTTAAAAATCAGTTTAAAGCTCTTCTTTAAACTTCTCCAGATGACTTTCTGGTAAATGCTTGTCATAGAATCACTAGGGTTGGAAAAGACCTCTAAGATCACGGAGTCTAACCAGTAACATTCATCGTGTTTACCGCTAAACAGTGTCACCAAGTGCCACATCCACAAACTATTTGAAGGCTTCCAGGGATGGTGCTTCCAGCCTCTCCCAATGCCTGATCACCATTTCAGTGGAGAAGTTTTTCCTAATATCCAATCTAAACTTCCTATGATGTAATTTGAGGTCATTTCATCTCACGGTACTTGAGAGAGTTACCCGACCCCCACTTGGATCCAGCCTTCTTTCAGGTGATTATAGAGAGCCATAAGGTCTCCCCTGAACCTCCTTTTCTCCAGGCTAAACAACCCCTGCTTTTTTTCCCTGCATGATAAACTCTCTGCTGCTGTGGATCAATACATACACTCGCCACACTATCTTAGCTTGTAGTGCTCCTGCATACCCACCTCTGCAGAATTAAATATTTCCTCTGCCTCAAGCTTGCCTTCAGCTCTGCTGGTGGGACTGCTCAGGTGCCACACTGTCCGTGAGAGCAGAGAAACCAAATGTCTGAAAAGTAACCTGGCAAAATATGATTTTTTTTTTCCCCTCTTCAAGATAACCCTCTTTCCTGACCTGGTTGGTGGTATGGTCTCTGAAAATGTTATGATGGCCCAGGGCCTGGCATAAGTGACCAGCTGGGAAACTGGAGATGGTAAGAGCTGTTACCATCAGCTGTCACATCACAGTGAGCAAGTGTGAGAGGCACCTTTGGAACAATTATTCCCTTTACTTGCATGTTGCTCATATGGACTACGTGAGTGTTTCAGGTTAGATATTGCCAGGTTGTTAATTTTTCTCTAAAGTGTAAGTTTGTTTTAAAGTATGAACTTAGGTGACACAATTTAGGGTGTTGTAAGATAAGGACAGTTCAGCCTGCAGTTACTGTAGCAAACCCTAGTGCAAGGGCAGATGTGTTCCAAATGTTATTACCATAGCAGAGTGGCCAAAAGGAAATAATAATTTGGTAAAGGGGTTGAAGGTCAAGTTCCTTGTGATTTGTCAGTTCCAACAGTTAAAACTTAAAGTTAAGGTAGTGGCTTATTGATATGTCAGGGTCGATTCCAAAAGGCCATGCTGCTAAGCAGTAATTCAGTGGATCAGCCAGTAAATAATTCTGCGCTTTGTACACAGTTACATAGTGAGAAATAAGTTTGTGATGCTTGAATATCTCCTGGCTAAGAACACAAGTGGGGAAGAGCAAGGGTAATAGTGTGCACTAGCAAACCACTATAGCTGACTCAGATCTATGAAGAGAGTTTAGGGCTTTTGGGTGATTTATTGCTGTAGTAGGAACATGGTTGCAGCCATGATGGTGTAAGGATATAAGTGAAAGGAGATTTGCAAAGGCAGGGTAATATATCCGTTGGTTTAATAGAAGTACTTGCAAAATGGAACAAGATTTTGTGTACACCAGATGGTCTCCAGGCTTGACTTTCATATCTCTACAGGTTGCAACAACAGTGTCCTGGATGTTTTAACCTGCAGCACCACAAATCTTAGTGGGGTGGCAGAAGCGTAGTTGGCACTAACTTGGTGTAAAGCTTTAGGAAGCTCTTTATCTTAATGCACAGTGGGCAGAAAGGACTCTAGACTTTACTCACTGCTTCAGTTTTGTAGAAAGTACTTTGTGTATCTGCTTTGCTTATATAAAGTTACCGTTAATTCTGAGTGCATTTGGCAGCAGTTCCCTAAGAGGAGCGATTCAGTGCTGCAGTCTGTGCTGTAGCTGCTGCTTCCAGAGATTCCTGGTTATTTTATGTTAATGTTAATTGCACTAGTCTTTCCTCCAGTACGTATGTGGGTTTTTCTCTTTGTCATTCTCAATAAAGTGTAGTCACCCTCTTTTACCAAACAGTTTCTATGCTTGTCTTCCCATGTGCATTCCCATATTGAAAGCAAACAGGCATTTTTCAAGTAATAGCATTATAGCTTACAACCTATGAAAACCATCTTACAAACTTTTTTTTCATGTTTCTTCAGTGGAAGCTTTTATGTGGCACTCTTGCAGTTCTCTTTGTATATGTATCTTTTTTTCTCCGTATGATTTAGTCTGTATTTATTTTAAAATTGTGTCTATAAAATAAAGAAAAATATAGCATATGGACAGTATTAAAATACACTAAGCTTTACTTGTAACTAGGTGCTGAGACTTTGTGGAAGAAACTGGCACAGGTGGTGGTTTGCCAACTTCTGCTTCTTTTTCCTTGAATTTAGGCCTGAAAAGTCCTTGATAACCAGTGGAAGCCTCTCTGTGAACTTTTTGGACTATTAAGCACGTGAGGGGCAAAAAAACCCTGTGTGATTATCCTGTTTGTACTAGATGTAGGTATACGGATATATGGAGTTCACGTATCTGAACTTAACTCCTTTAATCAAAACCCAGCATTATACTGTTTTGATTTCCTGAAAAATTTCTCTGGGTAAGCTAAAGGTTGTCAATATTTTCAGTGTAGTTGGCACTGAAACTGGGAGATGATCTCAGGAACTGATGATACTCTGAAAGATACTTAGTTTCTTATTGTTAAATATGAAGTAGGTGTAGCAGCTGCCTGGTGATTCTTGGCTAGAAAATGGTAGGTATTCTCTTCTCTGTACCTTTTTGTTTAAGTTTGTTGAGAGATTAATCCACTGAAGTGTTATGCCTAGTGTGGCATTATAACAGAGAATGTACAACCTGTAAGCTTAATTTCAGCAGCCTATTGGTTTACCTCCATAAGCACTTATTAGGGAGTATCCTGTTTCATTTTTTTCTCCCAGCTGGTAATTTTTAAACTGTGACCCTGAAATATCCCTCTATGCTGGAAATAATACTTCCTATTATTTTTTTCAGAGTAGATAGACCTTGATGCAACTTGCTTGAGTGTTTTCTTTTAATGTACTCCATCTGGGCATTTGAAGCTGATGAAATGCAGCACATATCAACAGAATCCATCAATTTTTAAGCAAGCAAACAAGCATTTGATCCAAAAGATGTTGCTCTAAGAGTCAGTGAACTCTAGTTTTGCAGAACTGCATAACTCCTGCAATTGGGAATGCTGTGCTGAACATGCTGAACTTTGAGTCCCCAGAAGAGCCTACCAGGAATGGGTTTGGTCAAAGGCATGATGTCAAATTGCAAGCCCCTGATGTCACAGCAGGAGGAGACATTTGGGAGAGGGATGTTTGAACTTGCTTGACAACCCAGTATGAACTTCAGAAGTTCTGGTATGTCAGGGTAGAGAGAGGCATTCTCACAAGTGTAGTGGTATTTTGGTAGTCATCTGGGGTTTCCCATTTGCTCAGTAGGTTGTCTGTGTTTGTATTAAATATACAGCAAAGTGGGCTGCTAAGTCTGATTCTGCTTCTTCTGTGACAGGTGGCTTTTGACACAACCAGACATTTTTAGTGAAGGAGCCATAAGACAGAAGCCTGAAAAGATTAAAGCTGCAAGAACAGGAGCACGTTCGAAAAAGGGGGAAAAAAAGAGAGGGGGTTGAAAGGTGAGAGTACATTTTTAGAGAATGTCCCATTTTCTTGAGATTTGTTACACTTCCTCATACCAAGTAAAATACAGGAAGATTGGCTGTGTAAAAATCCAGGCTTTCAGGAAACAGGAGTTGGAGAAATTGAAACAATACTATGTAGTTGTTAATTTATATATTGGGAAGAAAACCATAATGATAATTCTGCGTGTAAAGCATCAGATGCAGGGGTCTGGATTATGAGAAAGGTTGGACTGGAGATATCCTGAGGTCCCTTTCAGATTGGATTGTTCTATGATTCTGCGGGCCTACAGTGAGAGCTGTTGCTCTCAAATTGTTCTGAGGATTGATTCCTTAAGGTTCTGCATGTGTGCTTTTTGTATTGCTCTATGCTGCAACATCTTAAATCAATGTCCTTATGCCCTGAAGTAAAATTAATTTGATGTACATTTCTCAGTGCCTCCCAACTGACTGGAAAGTCCAAAGCTATGAAAAGAATACTTTTCTGTCTTTACCCATTTTTGCATGTTATTTTTTTATTGTTGCTATCTTTAGTGCAGTGTTCTTAAATTTGCATATGAGTAACAGTAGTATATTGAAGTTTTAATTATTTAGATAACATGTTTGGATGGCATCCTAAACTGTCACTAGTATTCACTCATGTTATGCACCTTCTTAAAAAACAGACACTTAGAATGCAGAGCATAGTGAATCTAATGCTAGGTCTCTAAAGCACTGCTATGCTTCCATTGCTAATTCTTCCTTATTCAAATACTTCTTAAAAAACTATTTTAAACACTTATTTGTGTGAACACTGTTTCTTGAGTTTTCTGGAGGTTTTTGTGATGCGTCATGTTGATTATTTGATAGATCTACTTCGTACAGGGCGAAGTTTCCAAAAAATGGTGATAGCCTGTTGCAGTTTAACCCCAGCTCGTAATTAAGTCCTACAACAGCTGCTCCTTCTTCCCAGTGGTATGGGGAGGAGAATCAAAAAGGTAAAAGTGAGAAAACTTGAGGATTGAGATCAAGACAGCTTCATAGGTAAAGCAAAGGCCACATGCGCAAGGAAGGCAAAACAAGGAATTCATTCCCCACTTCCCCAGAGCAGGCAGGTGTTCTGCATCCCCAGGACAGCAGGGCTTCATCCCACATAACAGTGACTTGGGAAGACAAACATCATCACTCCAAATGACCCCCGTTCCTCCTTCTCCCCCAGATATATTGCTGAGGATGAGGCCATATGGCCTGGGATATCCCTCGGGTCAGTTTGGATCAGCTGTCCTGGCTGTGTCCCCTCCCAGCTCCTTGTGCACCCCCAGCCTCTTGCTGCTGGGGTGAGGTGAGGAGCAGAAAAGGCCTTGGCTCTGGGTAAGCCCTGCTCAGTGATAACCCCTGAATTACAAGAGTCTTGTAATACCTCTTAAATGGGACCTTCATGCTAATCTGTAGGGCAGATTTGTTAATTTAAGAACTAGATCCAAATAATTAGTCTCTAGCTGTGTCCGTGGAGACAAAGAATCATGTGATGCTGTTGTCTTCGCAGTGCTTATAAAGAAAACCCAAGAACACAAACCATTTGAAGAGACAAAGAACTTTCTAACTGTGGGGATCAGTTAAGTGTGTGTAATTTATGTGCCACGTTTTTTTAAACATGTTATTCAAGCAAACGAGCTTCCTTGCTAGCCACACGTGATTCTTGGTGACTGGTTGCTTATTATTAGCACTTCAAAGACTTACATCCAATTCCCCAGGATGCAAAATGTAAAACAAGTGTAATCTAAATTGTCCCATATTGATAATTACCTAGAAAAAGACGTGGTGATGAAAAGAAGTTCAAGAGACAAAAAGGAAAGCTAAGCTCGAGAGGAGAGAAGAAAGGCAGATAGATGGAGATGAGGAACATCGCCCAAAGCAGCAGAAGGTACCAGCTGAAGAACGGCAGAGGCCAGAGAATATGCCTGATTGGGAAGAAAGAAAATCCCTGCTAGCTCAGAGAAGAGTGGAGTCTGTCAGACTGCTTACAGTGCTGTTAAATCGTGTGAAAGTAAGACTATTTTAAAACGTACTTTAAATTTTTAAGGATATTTATTAGAGCTTGAATAATTCACTAGACATTTGATATTTTGATGCTATTCAAAAGACTGCTTTGGGGCTGACAACGCTGAGAAGGCCTGAGGTCCATGTCTTGTCACAATCTGCTCTCAGTCTTACCCTGAGAGCAAAGTAGTGCATTTTTACCAAGAAACTTTGCCTTTGGTGCTTTTTCAAGACCTTATCTTTACTGAGTAAAAAATAGGGCTGGAAAGGCTGTATTAGCTCTATTAGACTTGATCCAGTGTTGCAAGCAAGGAATTTTGGGGTGGGGACATAAGTGATGCTCTCTCTGCTTGTTTTGGTCTCAGGTCTACAAGTGACTGAATTAAATTGGCACAGATTATACCAGTTGCATTTCTAATAGCCTCTTATTTTTTCTTGCACTCATTACCAGGCTTATTTCAGTTTGATTCATATAATGTCTTGAGAAAGTCAGCAAAGAAGTGATAAAATTTGAGTGTTTTGCACACAGATGAACGTCTGTAGGTTTAGTTTAGTGCTTTGGGCAAAAAAAAGAGTTTCAAATGAAAACAGGGTTTTAATTTCTAATATGGCTTTGTCTTCACTATTTGCAGTGGAAAATTTGCTTGCAGCTTTTAACAAGTGTGTATTTTCCCCAATCCTTAATGTAAAAGATTTCTGAAGGACTGTAATTTACTATGAGTTGAAGTCAGAGGCTACCCTTGCCATTCTGCATGAATTTTAGGGCCCATTACATCTGACATTGGCCTTCTTAATTATGAAGGTGATGTGTTAAATAAACTTCTATTTTCTTGGTTTCGCAGTTGGCAAGTCAAAAAGTGGATCCTTCACTGGGTGTAAAGAAGGACGATTCATTTTCTGAAACAGCATTTAAAGACATACAGCAGGAGCTGATTAACTCCCTTTATCATACGCACAAAGAGCTGAAACGTAAGGAGGAGTTTAAGTGCCCGTTAACCCAAAAAGGTAGCAGTTTATGTAGTGAGGAAGGAGATGTGAGTAACTTCCATGCACCTACTTGTCACATAGTCAGGACAATTTTAAATGATCCCTCTCCAGCCCCGAGCTCTGATGGACTGTCTGGCAGAGATGTGTGCAACTCCTCCGCCAAAGGCTGTGGGCCTTTGCTGATCACGCTTACCCAGGACGGCAGGGTCATCGAACCTCTCCATGGAAGGCACCACCCAGCACTGGATGTAGTTCACATGCAGACAGTGTCTGAGGAAGATGATTGCAAAAAGCAAAAGGTTTATGAGACTGATGAATTCATCCATTATTTACTAAACTACTATCAGGCACCACACTATGCACGTGTTTGCTTAGAGCCAAAAACCACTGCAAACAAGTCCCGGTGGAAGCGAGTGGTGTCTGATGATGGTAGTGGGTTTGACATCAGCTTGAGTAACAAACATGGTCAGCACTTCAGAGAAGTGAGTCCTGTACAAAACCTCCACAAGAGAAATTGTAGTAGCGATAGTAATTATAGGCTGGTGATCACTCTTGGGGAACTTGAGTCAACAGACAAAGTGTTAGAAAGCAAGGTCCATGGGGGCAAGCTTGCAAAAAAGCTGCAAGTGCAGAGGAATGACTCACTGACTGTTGATAACTTACCACATGCTGGACTGAATCATTCTTTGGACTGCACTACTGTTACTCATAATAAGGAATTCAAACGAGAAGATGGTAGAGATGAAGGCACTGTACCATATGGAACATGTAGATCTGCTTGCAGATTAAAGGATTTGTTGGAAGAGATCAGTGATTCTGAGTACTTTAGAGAGGCATGTGGCAGCTCAGTGAAGAAAGCAGAAAGAAGGTATGAAGAAATTTACAGCAGTTGTAATAAAGGGTGCTTGTCTGCAAGAGCCAGGGAAAGAAAATTACTGGTTTACCATAAAAATGTAGCTCTGGAAGGTCAAGAGAAGGAAATCAGCCAATGTAACTCCTGTTCTAATTCTGTCCATGAGGGCTTGGCAAGGCAGTGTGAACATAAACTTAAAAAGTCGTGCAAGAGGTCTAGTAGTAAATTAAGATATGAAGGAAAGAAAAGTGAGAGACAATCCAGGGAAAAGGAGAGAAATGCTCATAAAATGAAGAAAAAGCGAAAAAAGCTTTCTTCTAATATTTTATCTGATGAATGTGGATTTTCAGAAACGGACAGTTGCATGCAGCTGGAATCTCTCAGAAAGATACAGAGAAAATGTAAGAAAATGTTGCACAAAAAAGTGAAATTCAAGACACTTCACACCTCTATGGCAGCATCAGATGTTACCCCTCATGATGGCTCACTGCTTCAGGAGACCCTCCAGAGAAGAGGTGAGAAAGAGGGACACCACAGCTAAGGGCGCTGAATTTGACAGGTCTGTGGCAGATGAGGTTGCCACAGTTCTTACAGTGATGAATGGTTTTAAAAAGTATAAACATGGCATAAAAAAAACCAGTGCAACTTCTCTGCAATTAAGGGTTCATTCAGTTCAGCTCTGAAACACACAGCTGCAGCTCAAGAGTAATATTTGTCTACTTAATTGGGTAGCACAGTATCTGTCCTGGGCATTAGCAATGGGTGGTTATTCTGTTAACAACATGCATGCTAACAACATGCTTTAGACAACTAAAACATTGGTAGACATTTCAATGTGTGGCACAGCTGTGTGGGAAGTACTGTCTCAGGTGAGTGAATTTTTACATAGCTAAAATACATCTGATGTTCATACAGGATTGCTACTGGCTGTTCTTACAGCCCTTTTTACAATTTACTGTGCCTCCAGTTGGTTGGTGGACACCTTACAACCACCTCCCTTTCCCTCCCTGCCCACCTGACAAACTCATTTCAAGTAACTTTTTCTTATCTACAGGAGGTGAGAGGAAATTAATGCTGACAAGAGAGATGGATGCCGACATCAGAGGATGCCCTTTATTTCCTCTTGAGATAATTCAGACAAACCCCTGCTCAGATACTGTCTGTGGAGCAGAGCCCAGAAGAGGATGCTAAACAGCTACTGTATTATGTCTCTGAAGTTTTTATACAGAAGTGGGAGAAGAAAGCCCTTTGATCATTAAAAGGTATATGAAATACTGGGTTGGTTTTGGTTTTTTTTTTTTTTTGCTTAGGCAATTCCTTTGGCTAGAATATCTAACTGCTGTAGTGAGCCAGAAAAGCAGAATCTGTGTTTGCCTTTTGGATAACAGGACCAAAACTTTCCCCAGAACCGGACAAACTTTCATGGACTAGTGACTAAGAACTTGAAAGGACACAGATTGAGATCTTGGAGTGTTACACTTGGATTGAATGCAGGGAATCATGTAAAGTACAGTATTTACTAATAATGAGTCATTGGAAAAAAATATTAATTGTCAGTCCTAGAGCAAGCATATGAAGTGCCTCCTCAATCAGATTTTTACAATGATGGGACTGGAAGGTGTGGGGGACATTTGTACTCAATTTTGAGAAGTAATAGATTTCCAAATATGAAAAAAATCCCATCTTCTGTAAAACTCATACTAGAAGAATCCTTGTCTTCTATTCATAATTCTAGAGGTGTTTCTGAAAATTTGCTGGCCTTTGGGAGGAAGGATTTCACTGAACTTATGCTCAGTGTAGTGCTTCCAGGAATCTGAATGGTTGTCTAAGCAAAGCTCTGAGTGTTAGATAATGAAAGGGCAGTACTTGTCAGCCTGCTGACAGTCCCCATGGAAATGCAAGGTTGGCAGTTCAGAAGATTTTGAAGGCACATATAGTGCGATAACTGTTTAGTATGAGTTTGCTTACAAATGCTTTCCAGAGGAATTGTGAAATGTTGTCAGAGTTGTGCTGCATGTAGATAAAAATATGAAAATGCAGTCTAGGAGCTTGAGTTATATCCATATATCATTTCAACTGGCTATATCTAGAAGACCGCAATTGCTTTTGGACAAAGTCCCTTAGCAAGATATAGAGGACCAGTTCAAAGTTCAATATACTGATTACTGCAGCTTTCATTTTATTATGCTTTATTTATTACATGTCAGTAGATGAAGTTAATGTGAAAATGTTGCCTTCATTACATAAGATCTTACCCATGTTTGTAACTTCTGCTCTAATAAATAGTAATAAAAAAGAATAATAATAATTGTTTGTGGTAGATAGGTTTTCCCCCAGTCTTCAATACTGGTGATTCCTACAGGCCTCTAAGCCAGGTTTTATCAGTCTTTCTGTTCATATGTTCAGACATTGAGTGCCTTTTCAGGGTCATGAATGACAAATAGTTGCTACTCAAAGTACTGTTAATCTATTACTTTTCTCTGAAAAGATCTTATTTTCTTGACAGAAATATTTTCTGACTATTTTGGAGAACATTTATGCCCCTCTTAACTCTCCTTTTTAGTATTTTATACAGTTATAATGAAGATGGACTATTGTATTTGTTGACCTTGTAAAATATTTTCAGTTGCACTGAGGTATCATACCAATGGTGTTTTTTCTCTATGCAATATTTGCAGATTAAAGATAACAAAACTTCCCCCTCTGCCAATCTATAGACAGTTCTGTGTCCATGAGTACCCATTTCCCATGAGACAGGCCTTTCGGTGACAGGTGAGGAAATATTTATTTTTGTTAATCTGGGGGAGAAGGAACTAAAGATTTCCTTCAGTGTAAATTTCCAGTGTTTTATCAACATGCTGTCACAATAACCAATAACAAATAAATACTCAATTTCTGTAATTGCTTCATGCGTTCACCCTGTATTGACTGAAATTGATAGAGGATTTGCTTTATCTCCCAAGTCTGCATTCCATGTAAAACATTGTTAGTAAATAAAATATGCATGCACTTTAAAATGTGAGACATCATTGTAATCTTCATACCGAAAGAGAACTTCTGTGTTTCCTATTTGACATTATTTAGAACCTGATTTCAGGTGTTTTAATAATAATTTTACTTTTCACAAAATCATAGAATGGTTTGGATCGGGACCTTAAAGACCATCTTGTTCCAACCCCCATGCCAAGGGCATGGGCACCTTCCACCTGCTCCAAGCACTGTCCAACCTGGCCTTGAACACTGCCAGGGATGGGGCATCCAGTTTCTTTTGGCAACCTCTGCCAGAGCCTCACCATGCTCACAGGGAAGAATTTATTTTTCCTGTCAGCACATTTAATATGAGCCCCTTCTTTTCATACACTGGACTGCTTAATATAATTTTATTATCCTGAAGGCTAATCTTTAAAGATACATGTAACAGTTTGCTTTAAAACTTTTAAAATGCATGGCTTTGTAGATTGGATTTTAGTAGTTATAGATAAAAATGTCACATCCCAAGTATGAAAGTTACAGAATGTTTTGGCAATTAGAATATTTATTACGTGAAAAGATGTATTAAAAGCACAATTTATATAGTTCAGCAATTGAAATTTCTGAGATAATTTCACACCTTTTAGTTTGAACCTGACGTGTGCTGTTGTGCCCAGCTGCTGTTTCAAGAGTCCATGCTTTTTATGGAAATACTGTTTACTCTGACATGTATGAAGTTGGACCCCGAGACTGCAGATCTTGCCATGAAATCTGATCTTTTGTACGGAACTAGTGAAAATGCCTCCTCATAGAGCTGGTAGGAACAGAAGTTGGCTAAACAATGCTTTGTTACTGAAAATAAGTGACCTGTGGATTGTACCTTGTGCTGAATGATGAACAGGCTGATTTTAATGCAGAAATACACAAGGCCCATTATTAAATCAGTCCATCTGCTTGAAACACAATACAGCAATTATAACATAAAGCCCTTTCGTCTTAATCCAGGGATTCCAGGCAATGCATAGAAATGCCTTACCTTTCATAAAATCCCTTACATAACTTTCAACAGTAGCATTCGTTACTGAACTTTTTTTTATTTAACTGAAACAGCAGCAAGTAAGAGCTAATAAAGGTGATTAAGGGCAGATGAAGTCCAGATAAAAGAATATCTGAGTTTTACAAAGCAGGTGATAGTATGAGTTTTCCTGGTTGGAAATAAGATACGACTCAATTGTTTTGATTTGTCCTAGAGTATATCTTTGTGACAGGTGTTGGACACGTCAGATGAGGGAGATTGGTGACATTCTCTGCATTTAATTGGTCATCAGGTCCTACCTGGTTAATGTACAGCCTGATAAGCTGCCTGGCATGGTTCTTTTTGCATAGTCATTGCTGCCAGTCACTGTTGAAGGGTTCAAGTTGTAATGAACAGACTAAAAAAGAAGCTAAAATCCATCCATTTTCTTCAGCACTTTGGAAGGAAGTAAAATCTGTGCCTGCTGCTTTATGAGCAGCTTTTGGGACTCGCTTCTTCCCCTTTGACAAGAAATTCTCTGTTTTCCCTGAAAAAGTAACAGTCTTACCAAAGTGTCATACCTCCTCCCCAAAAAGTATTAACAATGAGCTTTGTCTTGTGTTAGTGCCTGTTTTCTGCATTGTTTTTGTTACTGTTTTTCTTTGTGAAGCGTAATGTTCTAATGTACAGATTAATACTTAAAATAGTGTTCAGTTCCTCGGGAGATGTTATGGAGTAACTTAAAGAGTCAGGTGGTTGGGTCCACTGAAGGGTAGGTTACAGCCTTCTCAAGCTCCAGCTTTTGCTCAGTATTAACAATTACTTGGGGTTTTTTCTGCTTAACTCTGTTTTTGCAATAGAGCATGTTCTCTAATATTCTGTTAGAAGTTTTACTAGAGAACTGCATTTACAAGCATTCCATTAGAACATATTTGACTCAATCTATGCATTGGATAATGTGACACATTGGAGAAAGTATAAAACTTGAAACACTAGGGGAGTATTAAATATAACATTTTGTTGCAGTAAATAAAAACAAATACCACCATTATGCAAGAGTATTTTATTTGCTGCCTTAAACAAATAAAAGCACATTTCCAATTCGAGGTAAACCATTAGTAGTATTTTGCAAAGAGTATAAATGTCTCTAAAAATAAAATAGCAACACAAAGGTCATGACAAGGTCTACATGTGTCTCTAGACCTTTGTTAGGTAGTTCATACAGCACCACTTTACACAAGCTCTCAGGTTCAAACAACCTCACTCTTCATCGGAAGATCCAGTGCAACCAAAAGAAAATGCCAGGACAGTGTTGGGACTGAGGGAGAGCCAGTTGTTCTCACCACAGATGCTCTCAGGCACTTCACTATGTTGTGTCAACTTGTTTATGAAAGCTGCTGTTGTGCAACACACTCTACTTCCGAACAGTTTTGCCTAGTTTACACCTTCCCACTCAGGACTCAGTTCCTCACTTTGGTATGTTGCCAAATTGAAACAACCAGACAGCCGAGCCAGAGAAATGAAATAGAGGGAACTACACCAGACAGGCACCCTGGATATTCTGCACTAGCAGAATCACCTGGACAAGAAACACGTTCACAAGTGATCAGCAAATCATTAGTTATCTTGGAATTTATAAGAAAGTTTTACAGAAGTATTTTGGATGATGAACATTTACATTTTTCCTTGGTCATATCCATTTACCCAGCCCTCTCTGGTAGGAAGCAGATCACTTAGAAAAAACCTAGTTATTAAGGATAGAGGTGAGCCAAGAGAGCAAACAAGTAAAAAGCAACTCAAAGGTCAGGTCCACAGGTATAGCACTGCTGGTTATGCATGAGATTGTGCCATTTCTTTTGATGGCAACATTCCAAAGCAATGAAGGCCTCAATGCAGAAACAGCTTACGCTGTTTTATTTTGTACAGGAAACTTGAGTAAGTTACGTTGACCAGTAATGCTTTTCTGCTAGGTAAAGGTGCATGTACAAGAGCACTAGCTAAGCATGCCATACCAGCAACTTCTTGGTTTTTAGGCTTAGGAATCAAGAGCAGCTGATCTTCCATGTTTAATATCATTTTATTAACATTCACAGAAGTGTTTTTTACGAAAAAGAAAATTGAATGAACAACAGTCAAGTCACACTCCATGGTGTACCTTTAGGGGTGCCTAGTTCCACTTACTATCTAAACTTTTGTAACACTATAGATGTGCTTTAAAAGTGAACAAAGAATATTAGTCCATGCAGAATTACACATGTTGAATACATCAGTCTTTATTAAATATTTAAAAGTGATTTAACCTCTCAAAAATTCTTGATCTTTTTTAAAAGCAATTAGTGTTTCATCTACAAATCGCTAATGCAACTTCTTGAAAGCCAAATTATCTTACATAATATTGAATTACATTGCACAACAAATGAGTATGATGCTTTGTGGACAAACAAAATATAGTCCCTTTTCTACAGGAATTACAACCCAGGAGCCAGATCCTGCAGAAGCTAACACAAAAGAAGCTTTAGTGGTGTTTGTGCTGCATATGTGAAGTTATTCATGTGCTTGTGTCCACAGTGCTAGGCTGGTAATGAAAAACTTGATTTTGACCTACTCTGCACTAAATGGTGATAGCAGAAAAATAGTCCTTTATTGCCAAAATTGCGGTTTACTTTTGCAGAGACATTTGTCATGCATACTTCTTATTATGTGTGTTTAAAGGAAGACAGATCATAGATCTTTAGAAGTTTCCCACTGACTTTGAATAGGAATCCTTTGAAAAGAAAAAATTCACTGTAACTCTGGACCTTTTGTAAGCCTTGCTGCTGCTGCACCTTGTGAAACAGAAGTGGAATGTTACAAATGATCCTTTATGATTGAAAAACTCACTCCATTATCTACTCTTTCTTTGCATCCTGGGCATCTTTTTCGTCTTCATCAGAGTACACAGTGGGTTCCTCCCCCTCCTTCAGCAGCTTACCAACATGATGATACTTAACTGGGAAAAAAAAAAAAATCCAAGTAATTATTCTGCCCTGAAGAGACACCTTTTTAAACTCCTCCACCTGTTTTCTGAATGAACAGGATGGCTATATTTTAATAAAACAGCTCTGAGCAGCTTGTTCCAAACACTGGGGGAAAGGAGAAAAGCTAAAATCAACTAGTACCGGAACTACTATTACTGTTGTAGCAAGAATCACGTGAAGTGAATGTAACTCTCATTTTATTGCCTAAACCAAAAGATGAATAAATACAAACTGAGGGACTCACCCAGCCAAAGAAACAGAATCCTGGATTAGATTATTTCTCTTGCCAATGTCAAAGCTGGATTTTCAACCAAAGGCACTGTTAGACTATTTACGTCATCCATTAAACACGCATATACAAATATGCACACATACACAACTTAGAAGGGGTTTTATTTTTTGTAATGTGTATTGAAAATATTCAATAGGACAGAAGGGAGATCCTTTCTCCCAAAGATAAAGATGGATCTGTTATCCGATTATGTGATTAAGCCTCTGATTTATTTTATATTTCCTTTTGAGCATGTAAAAATGCCAAGATCATATACATTTAAGGACTGAGAGCTATACAATGTTGCCTATCTGTCAACTTCAACAAAGCAAAAGAAGCCCCTGATTACAGGTATTTCAGACTAGCACTGTTATAACATTTTAAAGCAACTAATTGCCGTACTTAATAGGAACACAGTAATAAAAAGAGTGGAGTTCACTGTCAGTCCTGATGCTCGACACTTGTAAAGGTAGATTTTAACACTAGTTCAAGTCAGATATTTGGTAGCATAGTTCTCGTTTATGCGACAAGCTTGTTAGCATAATAAAACAGCTATTCAGTGTGGCATGATTAACAGTCTTAATTAAAACAGGAAGAGGGCCAAAATAGTAGGGGCACATCAGGTCAGGACTGAGATTTCTAATGACATCATGTGGAGGAAAACACTATAGCTGGTTATAGTAAATCTTTCAACACTAGATTTAGAAAGAAAACACATTTGATTTCCACTATACTAGTTACTGGTGTATGCAATTTCCATCATATATATATATATATATATACATAAAATGCTTGCAGCTGGTTACAGCCTTTTAACCATTGCTTCCCCAATTACCAGTTACTACTTCTCTGTAAATAGGTTTAAAATTGCTTACAAGTGAATTGTGACTCCCAGTCTCTCAAGGTCTCTTGCTGTGTAGCGTTGAGATCAGAGAGGTCATCATACTTATCCCTCAGTGCTTCCTTATCCAGGCAAAAAGTGGCAAGACCTCGGGATGCATCTCTTCCAGCAAAAATCCCATATGGGCCCTCTTTAAAATAAAAACATAAGTAGCATTATTGCAGAGGTAATGGATGCTACGTGATCTTCATGGATCAGAGTCCCCAAACTAGAACAGATGATGAGTTTCTACCCTGACCCATGCATCAGGTGCCTCAAGCTTCTGAAATGCTTTGAAGTTTTATTCTAATTGGTAATAAGAGAAAACAGAGGAAGAGGACAAGAAACAAAACCATGGAGAAAGATACTGAGTTTGCTGAAAAATCAGGACAATGAACCACACAACAGTGCATGGCACATATAAACAGGGTAAGGATAAGCATACAAACTGGGAAGCACATCCTTAGAATAAGGAACAGAGGAAGGATTTTTATGTCTGGGGTGAAATGAAAGTTTTCTAACAGATACTCCTGACTTGAGATGAAACAATGGCTTGACAGAAAATATAATGGCGCTACTAGAAATTATCAAGTTGGAGGAAACATCTATTAAAACAAAATGTGAGATGAACTCAAACGATCAAAACATGCAACTCACAGCAGATCAGAGATACCAAGACACACTCTTGCTAAACTTCATTAATGATTAACTTGCTTGCATGACAAACCGAAAACTGAGAAATTGCATGTTCAACTAGACATTCAAAGTTATTCTAAAAGGAGCTTGAAGAAGTTAGATGTGAACTCTAGTTATTGTAGAGCATGTGCCATCTTCCAGAGTGTGCTTTTTCCTAAATTAATCAAAAGAATCTTACTTTTCCATTAAAATGAAAATCAAACTAGCCAGACACTGTGGTGAACCATTCAGCCATTACCAAATCAGATGCAACGGGCAGCTTCTACTGTCATCAATGAAGGCAGCATCTAAAGCTTGGACCTTAATGTCAAGTGGGTTTTACTTTGCACAAATACAAAACTGCACATCTAACTCAGCTGTACATATCATCCTGACTGCTGCAGAATGCAAAGTTACAGCCTGGCATAATTCGGTGACAGTCTCGTCTATGTTTGGCCCAAAACTAGTAACTGATAATGCTTCCAAAAACATGATGTCTCCTGCATTATTCTGTTTGTCTCTAAGTAGCTCACTACTGCAGCTACCAGTAGTACCTGAGGCTGTCTGGACAGCTCAGGAGTGGTTATGCCAGACAGATCCTGGTACAAATCAGCAAGCCTCAGTGAGCCGTTTTAACAGGCAGCCTCTGATAAAAATGAAACCCCATGCCCTCGTGGAGGTGATTAAACTCTTTCACCTGGGTGCACATACTCCCACCCACCTCATCACGGGCTGCTCTACGAGCATAGGTTATTCAGTCTTTGCCCGTTTTAACTATGCTCCCGGTAGAAAGCTGGTTTAATCTAAATTGCCAAATATTTAGTATAAATGTTATGCAATAGAGTGATATCCACTAAAAGCTGGGAATGGAATGTCAACGCTGAGAGAACATTTCGCTTCTGCTGCCTTCCATCAGGCAAAGGCACCCCAGGCCGACAAAGCCGCCCAACCCCTTATGGTACGTGTAGCCTGCCATGGGAAAACACAGAGAAAATGAAGCAACGTAAGCTGGCAAAGCCGGAGTTTCTACAACACCGGGGCCCGACTCTGGAGCCCGGGCGGCAGCAGTCACCCTGCCCGCCGGCTCACCGGGACGCAGCTCTCCCAGCGCTGCAGGGGCGCGCAGCCCTCCCGGCTGCAAGCAAGCCAAGCCCTTTCCAAACCTCCGGATCGGGGCCAGGGCCGGGATGGGGTCAGGCAGGAGCGCTGATCCCCGCCGAGGGAAGGTGCTCGCGGCCAGCAGCGGCTCCAACCCGCCCCGCGCTCCCGCCGGCTGGTGGCCCCCGGCACAACGTGCGGAGTGCCCGGGCTGGGCCCGTCTCGCAGCCCCCGCCCGCCCCCGCCCTCACCGGGCCCGTAGAACTTCCTGGCGCGGGTCACGTCGAAAACTTTGCCGTTGACGGCCATGAGGATGCGCGGGTCACTCACGCCGTCGAAGGGCCGGAGCTGCTCCAGCGTGAAGTCGCGGCGCTTCATCTTGGGCAGCGGCGGCGGGTCCGCCTCGCCCGCGGGTGCCGCGGGCCGCTCCCCCCGCAGGATCTGGTAGAGCAGGAAGAGGCAGAGGCCCAGCAGGCTCAGGTTGAGCGGGGAGCCCACGATCTCCAGTAGCAGCCCGCCACCCTCGCCCGCCGCCGCCTCCTCGCCGGCCACCGCCGCCTCCTCGCCGGCCATGGCGCTGGACTGTGCGGCGCCTCGGCGGGCTCTGGGCGCGTAGCGTCGGCACAGAGCACACCCGGCCCGGTGGGGCGGGCCGAGGGGCGGTGGCGGCGGCAGGAAGGGAGGGGCGGTGGGCGCGGCGGGGTTGAGGNAGTGCGGGCCCGGCCATGGCAGCGGCTCCCCGGCAGCTGGTTCCCGACGAGGCGGCCGCAGGTCGGATCGGGCCAGGCCGCTGCGGCGGCTCCGTGGCACACGGTTCCACAGAAATTCTGGAAAAAATAACCTCGGGGTGGTGTTAGACCCGTGTCAGAGCTGCCGCGCTGGGCCGTGCGAACCAGCCGGGCCCTGCTGGATGGATGATGGAGCCAGGCTCAGCTCCGTGGTGCCAAACACTAAGACAAGAGGCAACGGGCAGGAACTGGTGCACAGGAAGTTCCACCTGAACATGAGGAAGAACTTATTTACTGTGCCGTGACTGTACAATGGAACTGATTGTTCTAAGAGAGAGGAGAGATTCAAGAACCATCGGGATGCAGTCCTGTGCCACGTGCTCTGGGCTGACCCTATTTGAGCACGGAGGTTGGACCAGATGACCCATTGTGGTCCCTTCCAACCTGACCCATTCTGGGATTCCCTACACTCGCTCCACCTGTGCCAGCGCACATCTTCGCCTTCTTGGCAGGGCAGTGACTTTTCCCAGTACTCTCTAGAAATATTGTCAAACTAAACATAGGAGAAAAGGGAAGAAATTACCAGACTTCTGGGTTTTGCTCATTCAGATATTACCTCCAGGACCCACGAAACTACAGAAGCAGCAACCACAATGTACTAATATAACATGAAAAAGAAAGTTCTGTATTCATGTTTCTTCTCAGTGGAGGCTTTGGTGAATTAAAAATTAAGCTGAAGGAAGTACTAACTGGATGTATCTACTTGGTATGGTGTTCAGATGGTGGAGCAAATGGAGCCCTGAATACAGGTAGAATACCACTGGTGACATCTGCTCCTTTGTGTCAAGTGTGAGAAAGCAGAAGTGATGTTTTGGGTCAGAGTAGTTGCCTCTGCAAATGGTGTCCTTCAAAAAGAATGTAAACCAATGCCCTGCCACAGTATTGTCATTCTCTCTACACAAGTCAGTACCTCAGGTACACGTAGAGAAGAAATGCAGTGTACCAGCCTTGATCATAGAATCATTAAGGTTGGAAAAGACCTCTGAGATCCCCGAGTCCAACTGTTAACCTGATCTTGCATTATAGCTTGGCAGATGGTTCATATCACTGCTTCAGGGGAAGCAGGCAGCTTTTACTGAACCTAGCACTGGGACATGTGGTTATAGAAAACTGAAAGAAGTGCATTTCATTTACTTTCTAATTCTCAGTGTTATGAACATTTTTAACTCTGTGGGTCACTGCAGATGTGGATGAAGTTTTGCCTTTTGGGATACATGCAAGGACTTTTGAGTACTAAGATGTTTAAACACATTGGCTCTTGCAAGGGAGGGCGTTTGGTTCCACCTGCTGTCTCCTTTGGGAAACTCCTTGTTTTATTGATCAGCACTTGAACTTTGATCTCTCCTGTCACAGTATGCACTAACTTTTGCTTCCACCTGCTGTGTAACTTGAAAAACTTGTTTCATTGATATGATAACTGAGATTTGTCCTTGTTAATAAAGTAGCTCTGCATTTTGGCCCTATTTAGGATACTAGAGAAATCTCTGAAACTTCAGAATTATTCAAACTGGGAGCTGTATTATCTAGTTAATTCTGCTCAGTGTAGACATGAGACTGTTACACTTCACTGTGTTGATATTACATTGTAGAGGAACAGATGCAGAAAAAAGCAAAAATTTGGAGGGATATTTTACTTTTTTTTTCAGCAGCGAGGAAAAAAACCCAAGACTCCAAAACAACCCCAACCCTGAGTTTGACCTTGAACCAGACACTAAGGCAGGGAAAAGAAGCTTTGTTTATGCCTAGTATCCAAGAGAAACCAGGCAAGAACAGTTCATTCTTAGATTAAGAAGGCCCAGGAAACATTGCCAAGATTGATAGAATCTCGAGTTATTTGCCACATGAGCACTGGTACTGGAAGTTACAGTGGCCCAAATTTTCAGCTCTTTATAAAAAAGTATTCATATGCCTTAGAATGCATTTTAGCAAAAAAAAAAGTAACATATTTAGAAATAAATGGGTATGAATAAAATTATAATACATCAGTTGGAAATATCTGAATTAATGAACCTTTTGTTTTACGTTTCCCTCTAGCAAGCATACTTGGCAATTCCTTTAAACAGAACCGAGGTTCTAGTCAGAGAGGAGTTGGCCCCAGCTCTAGTTAAACACCACTGGCGTTAGCTATGCTCCCACACAGGTTTTTCTCTCCATTCTAAGAAAACAATAGCTTTTTCCTTGAAACTATTCTGTTTACCTCTATGAGATGGGTTGATAGCCTTCAGTATAGTGTTCTAGTATAATGCTCTCTTCTTATTAATTGAAGAAAATGCTGGAACTCAGACAACTTTCATATCCTTGAAAATTGGGATAGTTCAAACAGTTTTAAAATACTCCTACTTGTATTTTTTAATAAGCAGCATAGAGATGAAGCCAAATTAGCTCTGCTACACCTAATAATTCTTCTTACTGCGCTATTTCCACTTTGTATCTTGTCTGGTAGATTTAATGCATCTTTTAGAGCAAATTTAATGATTCTAAACAAAGTGTGCTTTGCCTGGCTTCCCTATGATACTATTGTTGCCAAGCTGGTTTTGGGCCTCACGTGCTCTCATTGTTCCTTTGGAAGCTCTTCACAGGAATTCCTTTCTCTGACTTACCTGACTGACCATTTTAATTTAAACTAAGACTGCAAGTTTGCATAGATGCCAATGCCTCATTTACATAACTTGTGATTCCCAGAACTGCTGGTCACCTGGAACTATTGCTGGCTTTCATTTGACCTGCAAGGACCCAGGGTTTCCAAAGTAGAGAGGAAGTATCTTAGTCTTTTAAGCTGCTGAGAACTGGTGATGAATAAAACCACTGGCAAGTTAGATCTTTGCTGCCCAGACTGAAGTCTGATAACTCCTACTTGGGAATTTGAGAGACTTCAGGAAAGGGTTGTAGGATTGTGTTACAAACAGCTTGTGGTACCAAGTAGCCAAAGAGAGACAATTTTTGCCTTGTCGTCTAATGGCCTTCTTATATGAAGTGGGTCTGTTCCAGGTGCTGAACAGGCACCTGACCTAAGAATGCCCTGAATTACATCTAGTCCTCAGATCAAAAGCACAGACAATCTTTTTGCTGGACTTGGTTTTTTTTATTAGTTTTTATTTCCATCTCCATCACATTTCTGTTTCTTTCTTCAGTTGCATCTTCTGACATTCTAGCTGTGCTCTACATCCAGTAAAGTGCAAGGAGAAAGGACTGTGGAATGTGAAGAAGACACTATGCTGAAGGCTATCAAGATCCTGTTATTCCTGGAGATAAATGTGTTAACATCTGCAGCATAAAACAGCTCCAGATGGGAATTTTTACCAAGTTTTAGAAAATGTGTCAGAGAGGGGTATTGGAAAGGCAGACTGCTTGTGCTGGGGAATTGCTTTCCTTAGAAATATCCTGTTGTGAGCTTGCAGTTAAAATCTTTCCCTCACTGGCCTCATCTTCCCCCCTTCCAGGGGTTTCAGTTCCGTCATGTCGAACAGGACTGACAGTCACTGTGACAAGAAAGCTTGCTTGGTCAGTATGTACAGCAACTACACTAGGAAGTTTTGGAGGTGTCTTTTAACTATAGATGAAAATCCAGGTGTGAATTCCCAGTGTTGGGTCCTTTTTTTGAAAGGCAACAGATGTCAAAACCAATCCGCACAAGCTGCAGATACTTCTGGAAGAGGCAAGTTAAAAAACAAACATAAATCCACATGTGATTCTTGCAGTGTAGGAGTCTCGGTATCCCTAGGAAGCACACTCATTGACACTGAAAGAGTAAATGAAATCCCTGACTTCCTGAAAATAGCAACTTGAATTTCCTTACAGGTCTAGCGAGCCAGCAGGATTTTATATATCAGAAATAACTGGATGATATGAAGGAAAACTGATGCATTCCAAGATCAAGTCAAACCAGTAGCACTGTTAGAGGGAGTAGGAAATATTCTCTCTGCTCCATTAGTGTTGGATATGGAAATGCTATTCATGGCGTGCACACATGTTGTTCACAAGGACTGATTTTTATTTACACTGGAGACATTCACTTTGCATTTTGGAACACGTGAGCTGTCTTCACTCATGTTGCTGTATCCCTGAAGGAGGGCCTGTTACTTCTCTGCCAGTGTGAGGCAGTGCCAGTTCTGCAACAGAGCAGATCAGTCTGTTTCAATGGGAATTGACAACCAATTTCAACATTAATAGATTCAAAGGTTAGAAGACGGGAGTTATCAATAAACTGTGCATTTTCCCAGGGGTAACCTTACAACATTTTAGTTGCAGAAATGCAACAAGATGGATGGATTTTCATCTCAGTTTATTTAGCTGAGATCAGTTCAGTCACTGAACTTGATTTGCACAAACTAAGACACTCCATAGTGATCCAGTAGAATCCAGTTTTCAACATGCTAAGGAAGCACTCCTTTAATTTCCCCACATGATGCATTTCCATCTGTTCTAGTTATATAATTCCCTCAATGGGAAAATCTTTCAGACCCTCAAAGTCATCCCATAGCCTGAATGATGTTACCTGAATCATGTTGCTGAGAAGATGCCTCGCACTGTGCCTTGAGCCCTCCAGGCAATGTGCTGAGTGTTGACTTAGGTCAAGCTGAATATTTTCCCAAGACATTGTGTCTCAGGAGCTGGGCCCCAAAAACTGCCACTACCATCACATGAAGCTGAGTCAGGGAAGGTTTAGGTTAGATACCAGGAAAAGGTTTTTCACCCAGAGGGTGGTTGGGCACTGGAACAGGCTCTCCAAGGAAGTGGTTACAGCACCAAGCCTGTCTGAGCTCAGGGACTGTTTGGACAGTGCTCTCAGGCATATGATGTGATTCTTGGGGTGTCTTGTGCAGGGCCAGGAGCTGGACCCGATGATCCTGACGGGTCCCTTCCAACTCAGCATATTCTGTGATTCTATGGTCACACCGTGGCTGTGCCTTCTCTCAGCTGGACTCTGTACGATTCCGTGGACAAGAAACTAGCAGGAAGCCTTGGAGGTAGCAGGGACTTCCCATGCCACAAAGGCGTGAGAAAGAGCCAAATTTCCTTCAGTGTCAAACCCCTCCGTTTTCTGTAAGGTGCTCTCCCACGCCACGCGCAGGCTGCGGGCGGAGGCAGCGTGTCCCGGCGGTGGTGACCATCGGGCTCAGCCGCTCTCCCGCGGGGACCGGACCGCCCCGGGGTGTCTGTGCTCCCACGGTGCATGGGAGGTGGGGCCGATGCCCGGTGCCCGCTGGGCGGTGGCGGCGGGCGGGGCCGCCCGGGGCGGCGGGCGCGGAGCGNCTGGGATAACGCTGGAGGCTGTTCCGTGGCGGAGGCGAGCGGCTGAGCTTTCCGTGAGGAACTCTTTGTTCCGACGCTGTATTCTCGGCTCCGTACGGCTGCGAACGCAGGGGCTGGCGGGTTACATGGGCATCCTCATCCCGAACTTATAGACTTGCAGTCTTCCAGTGTCGGACCTCTATATTTTATGCTCCAAACCAGGTTTTTAACCTATGTTAGGTAGCTGGTTGTTAATATGAACTGGACTTTATTTTGTCTCTTGCCTCGTTAGTAGAATTGCTGGAATTGGTGGCTATCTCCTAGGTGTGAGGTCTTAACACTGGTGTGGGGACTGGGAGAATCCATGTGATCTCAGAGCTTCTGTGCGGGAGTGACGTGAGAGAAGTAGTAGGGTCTTGTAAAGGGTCAGATCCATAAACTGTTGAAGAATGAAAAGAGATTGTGTCATTTCTTTAATGATTATTTTGCTAATACACTTAATTGCTTGCTCTTAAGAAACAGCTGTATGCAGGAGTAAAGCCTTAATCGCAAAACAACTTTGATGAATTTCCTATAACTATGCTCGTACAAGTCAGAGTGGCTTATGTAAGGGCAAGTGCTTTCATCCAGGTGACAAGCTGCAAATGGGTACGAGCACAAAATCTCCAAGAACCTCAGCAAACCACCTCCCATCTTTTCCATTTTCTAGTTCAACTCCTCTTTTGAAAATGCCATTCCAAGTGACCCTTTTCCCTTCCAGCCCTTGTGCTGTATCCTTGCACCACATCCTATGGAGAGCTCTCTGAGTGGACTTCTCTGCTAGATCTATGTACTCAGCAGAACTTGTCTGATGCATATTTGGATGGGGTTTTACTCATTTCAGATCTGGTGTAGCAGACTGGAGAAATTAAGAGTTAGCCTAGTAAACACATTCTGATCCATTTGGGATTACAGTTACTGTGTATCTTCTACACTTTGTGCTGTCTTTCTGGTATTTGACAGAAACTGAAAGCAGTTACAGGTAACTTGCAGTGTACTGTTCGAAACCTTTAAAACAGAAAGGCAAGCTTGGTGGCCTTATCTTTTATTAACAGCTTCATGAATGTGAGTTTTCCATTTCTTTTTCTCTCACACAATATAATAGATGATAATTAGGACTCCAATACCTTTGCAGATCCATTGTAAGATAGGAAATGTTTTGCTGTTATAAAACAAATACAATGAAAGCTTACATATATTACTGTATTAATACAGTGATTTCATAGGTATGGAATAACTTTTTTGCACTGTTTGCTCAGTTAGTTGTTTATAGTTTGGACTTCTAGCTCTCTAATCTATGGACCAGTACATTGCTAGTGCTTCAGGCCAGTTCCTGAAGAATATTGTACCAGAAAATTTACATTGACTTAGTGAAATTGCTCATCTGTTTCCAAAGGATGTCAGTAGATGACTTATCATAAATAGATGACTTATCAAGATGAACACAGCTACACTTCTCCAGACTGAGTACCTACACAGTCATAAGAAAATGCAGCTCTATCACACAGGCTGTGTGAGGTTTGCAAGGATTCCAGAACTGTCCAGTCCAATGTAGAATTTCTGTCCATATCTGCAAAATTAAAAGTTGACTCGGTTCTCACTAGAGTATAAGTAAGTGCAAAGCACTTCTTGCCTTGGACCTGACTTGACTTGATGCAAATTTAGAATATATTTAGATATTTAGGTCATTTATTTATGTATATAAATGCTTTTTCTAATATGCAAACCGAAATTACTTGGATATTATATGAACCAAAAGTAAGTCCCTCCATTTTTTTCAGATCACTGTGAGTTGGAAGACTTTTCCACATAAGCTGTTTGCTTATGATCCTGTCAAAGATTTGATGAAAGTTTTCTGAAAATGAAATGTCACAGATTCCTGTGACCACAGAGATGGAGACATGCCCAATACAGATTTGATGATTGAAAACTCTTTATCCTTTGGAACCCACAGGACAGGGTTTTTGGCTGTATTCAGACATTTGGAAAGTAGATCCCCTTTTAGACTTATTTTTAGTTTTTCTGGGAGCAATTAAGTGCAGACTTAAACATCAAAGGTTAAATTTTATCACTTAAGAAGTTTTACTGACACTGGCTTCTGTTTCAAAGTTAATATTTCTTTCCACTTGTAATGTTTCTTAATTTACCAGTCAGGGAATTTGCTTCAGACAAATGCACAGCTATGTTTTCTGAAAGAAGATGTATGGCAGTCAGAGAAGAAACAAGAAGTTGTATTTGATCCAAAGACTTGCTCAATACAGGCCCATTTATTTAAATTCTAAATACATTTATTTAGAGATCAGATTGGTTACTTAGAATATTTCACAAGAAAGCAGTAGCTGCAAGTGCAAATATTGGGATCTTGCATAAGCATTAAGGGAAGGGCTAAGATGTTACTCAGTTTTGAACAGCTGTGAAAATGAGTACTTGGGGAACAATACTTTGCATGCGTGAGTCTGATACATTTAATACCAACAAACATATCTTTAGATATTCCTGCTTAATCTCTGCTAAAATCCACTACAATTTTGACCAGAATGCTTCATGCATCTGATACTGTTGAAGTGTGTTAGACATTCATTCATAGGTATTTATTGATTTATATGAAGTCTCTCTATATATAAATGAAAAGAAAGTACACACGGTATATTAAACTGGGGACCTTATTTTTTTTTTCTACTGAGGATTTTCAGTAATCCTTGTGTTTGTACTGTGGACAGTGTGCGTGGTGTGGTTGGTCTCAATATCTTTAGTTATGTAACATAAACATCAGGCTGTGCTGTAAGTCAAAAGGGACAAAGCAGTGTGACTGCAGTCTCTGTGGTACATCAGACTGCAAGCTGACTGCTATGACCTGAAGAGTTAAATTCAGTGGAAAGGCTGTCATTGATTTTAATGAGCTCTGGATATGGCCCAAACTCAAGAATTGGTGGCTTGGCTTTATTGGAATGCCACCAGCATCATGTTGCGTCATGTGTACACAGATACATATACATCCTCTTAAATTTTAAAAGGAGTGCCAATGCCACAAGCATAGATGCCATTTGTGTTTCATCATTTTCTTCTAAATGAATTGAAACATATTGCATGAGATTTTGGTACTTGACTCTGGGTTTAGTGGAAATGCAGTTCTCATCATTCCCTCAGATGAGTTTCTATGCCAGTTCTTCTGTCTGTTTAAGTTCAATCTGTTGTGTAGTTTAAACATAAATAGATTTCGCTCCATTTGGAGAGGTTTATCTCCGTATCTTCAGCTGACAGCTTGTATGTGTAATAGGAAGGAGTGCTACAGGTTAGAACTTGAAACCACCTCTTTGGCGAGCAGCAGACACTCGCTGATGTTATTAACAAGGATTGTCTCAACTACTATTCATCCCTGAGTCCTGCTGACTATTGCAGTTCTTTCCCAAAATCTTATAAGATCTCATCAGGTCATAGCTCACACAGCCAGGTGATCGTGCAAGACTCTGAACATTATTCTGAGCAACCAAAACTGCAGCAAAACTGCCAAAATACATACTCAGTCACAAAGCTTGAAAGCCGGATCTTTAATGATTCAGAAACTGGAAATGAAGAGAGCACCGAACATTATTTCCAATATACCCACTTCTTTAAGCCATCTCATAGTTTAGCTGACTTAGCAATGCTGAATTTGGGGTGGCTGCACTATTCTAAGCTCTTAAAACTGTAGGAAGTAATGAGGATCTTACTTCTTCTTGAAATTTCTGCTTAAAAGCCTGTGGGGGGAAATGGAGGTTAGTGCGCATACTTATTTTGCTTACAACTTTGACACCCTCCTTAAGGCTAATCTCAGCAAAATTGCATGTCAAGGAGTCACACAGCCCATCCATTCCACTTGTTTTTCTTTGTGCTGAACATGCATTTCTTAGAATTAACTGATATTTGCCCATAAAGAGGCTGCATCATTCATAGGAGTCTGTTAAATATTATTGGTACAATTTGCAATAAATCATGTTATAGTACCTTGTGGTCAAATGTGTCCTTTCTTCTCTCCCAGTTAATACTTCATGAGACCATTTTTGTATACCACTAGGTTAAGTGGGAAGGGTACTCGCCAGCACACAGAGGGTTAATGCTGCTGTATTTGGCTGGTTCTTCGCCAGTCTTTGCTCTTTTGAGTGCCAAGAATTTTTTTTGTGAATTTTTTTTTCTTTTTAAAAGATGTCTAGCTTAGTAGAGTTGAGTTGCAGCCCTTACCATGCAATGTGGAGACATTTGTCTCTCCCTGAGTCCTGGTGTCTGGCAAACTGACCTTTTTTCCCCAGTTCTGTCACTCACTTGCTGCACATAGCTGCAGCCAGGAAACAGAGATCTAAGGCCCTTCCTTGCAATGTCAGGATAAATTTTATCCCATTGTTCAAGAAGCTATTTGTATATTCGTAAGCACTGGTAATGACAGGAGGGGGAAGTTTTGGAGAAGATGAATTCTCTGATCCTGTTGTCTCTCCAAGAGTGTCAGGATTTCTGAGCTCTCCTGAATTTACCCTGGTTTTTATATGATAATGATTTCATTATCTCAGTAGGAGGAAGTGGAAGGACAAGTGAAGGAAAACAGGAGAGATAGGCTGTGTGGTTTGCTTGACATTTGAGAAATGATCCAAAAGTTTCTCTATAAATTTAAACTATAGACCCATCGTGTAACTTCCCAGAAACGTGCTAGAAGCAGGGAATGTTTATGAATGGTGCCTACTTGATTTTCTTGCTTTTTCAATCTATATGTTATATTTGAGTCTGCCTTCAAATGATTTAACATGCCATAGGGAACTTGTGGATTTAATTAATTGACTGTTTAAATCTGAATTTAAAAAGGCAGAGATGTCAACACAATGCTATAGAGAATGAGGCATAAAAAACCTCCTGTGCATTAGCAGACTAAACTTGGTTGGAGAGGCCATTTCAGAATTGCCTTGTGTACAATATTAATGAGAGTTTTTCCAAAGCCTTTTGTTCTTCATTTGTAGATAGATTAAGAAAGACCTTATTTACAGATGCATAAATCTTTAATCTTTAAAAGATTTTTGTACTTTGAAAGAGACATAGCATTCAGAACATCAATTTCAAAACCACAATGCGACCTGTTTGCGTGCTCTTAAGGCTTCAAGAGCACTACAAGGAACAGAAGAACATGAGAATGTTGATACACCTGTTGTTAACTACCAGAATGTACTTCTTTGAGCATTTTTTTATTGCTTATTTTCTTTTTTGAATCTATCATCTGTACATTATCACTGTGTTGCTACCGAAGACCATGTGTTGACTGAGGAGTGAATATAACGAGTTGAACTCCAAAAGTTGTGGGTTCTGCAATAATTAAAAGTGATATCGTATTGTATAAGAAAACACATTAAAATGTTAAGGTTCTTACAATAAATCAGCTTAAAGCAAGAAATCTGAGCCAAAGAAAGACTATAATTTTTCTCAGTTGTTGTCTTGGTTGATTTGTCAAGCTTCTTGTCTATGCAAAATGTTTTGTATTATCTTTTAAATTCATATCAATGTAAAATCATGTTAAGTAGAGGAAAGAAGAAAGAAATGAGCAAACCAGCCATCATTATTGTGATGAGTCTGAAGAAACTATGTTATATCAATATCACCACAACTTTTGTGGATTGGATAGAGGAAAAAAAGGAATACAAGCAATCTACTTGCTCTGATTCTGATGATCACATTTCTTCTGCTCTTCTGGTCCTCAAACTATGGCCATTGCATCTCCTCTTCATTCTGAAGTTATAAGACGGTTAAAAACAATTGTAGGGTGCGACTTAGATTTTATTCTACACTACATTACTCAGCATCAGCACAGTCACGTGTCCTTATTCCTTCAAAGGAAACATATTTCAGATTTTGAACATGTTTTCATTTTGGTGGAATGAGTGTTACATTTGTATGGTGTATGGGACTCTTCAGAGATAAGGTATTTGCTGGTTTTGTAACTGACTCTGATCAAAATAAAAGCTTAATCATATCATCACTAATACCATTTTAACTGGTGACCACTAGTAATTCTACAGCAGTCAGTGGCATTTCCTGTAGATGGTTTTGACTAACATTCCATTGTATTTAGCAGCTACATGGTGAGAAAATTTTGCACAAGCTAAGAAAAATATCTGGAAGTCTTATTATTGTTTAGCATTTGTAGGTGGTTGCATTTGCCTTTGTGAAAAATTAAATCTCATCTGTGGTGAGAAAATATTACAATATCAGTTTTGCTTAATCAGGAAAGCAGTGCAAATCCATCTTGTTAACTTAGCTCATCAATCTTCAGTGGCTTTTAAATCCTATCTAGTCTTATGTACATTAAATATAATCAGTCCTCAATTGAAGGAGGGCTTGCTTAGTATTGTCATGACCAAAGGGAGCTCTCCGAGTGCAGAACAAGCGGAGTCAATCTTTAGGCTTCACAGTAGCTTATCTCCAGGCAATATTATAGAGTCCCTTGAGGACTCAATTAGTACCATGCCAGGCAATATCAGTTATATTGGCCTCTGTGTTGTATCCAAAGGAACTGTTTCATGAGAGAAGCTGAGTTTGTGTTCTTGGGTAGGTGTTGATAAAATCTGTAGAAGGGGTAGGTGACTTTTCAGCTCCATGGTGCATGGTGACAGCTGCTCCACTTTCTGTTTGGACCTGCAATGTTGGCTGGCATTTCTCTGTGTGAATACCTGGGTGGCAGGGTCCACTTAGTAACAAGGATGATTTAATACCTAATGCCAATAACAGTGGATCTCAAGTACGTTCTGTTTAAAGGTTAGCTATAGGGGGTGGAGTGGTGAGGCTGAGAGTGGCATTTATCCTAGGAAAGCTGTAGGTATCCCCTAAACTCCATGGTAAAGCAGAAAGATACTAAAGCAATGGACTTAAGTTTGACATGGCTCTTAACTGCAGCTTTTTTGGATACCACTGATCCTGGGATGATAGATAGACCCATCAGCTCAGTGAATAATTTAAAGTGTGTGCCAGGCTCTGTGGTTGGGAAGGACTAAGCAGACATTCAGTTTAAACATGTGATTATGTGACTTAGTGACGCAGAACTGCGATTTATTCAACAGTTTTAGGTAAAATTCTTCTGCAATTAGCTTATTTTCTGCTGCTGGATATGTATTAAATATTTTTCCTTCCCATTACTGTGGGAACAGTGTCAGCATATTGAAGAGACAATTGAGAGCACACTGGGATATTTAAAGATTGCCAGAACTTGTTTGAGTAATGTGTTAGGCTGCTGTGTAAGGACTCTGATGTGCTATGTGTTTGCTCTGGTGAAATTGGCTCAGTATGAGGTATTTATTATGTGATGATTTTAAAACTGTCAACATGCAGGGCCAAATTACGTTGTGCAGTCACTGATTTCTAATTTAACTCAGCATTTTGATGCCAGTGTTCCTGTAAGAGTTCCCATGGCTGAAGGCTGGCTAGTAAACTTAAAGTTATCTTGGATATTTATAGGGTGCCTATTCTTGTAGGGTCTTTCTGGCTGTCCTTATTGAGCAAGGAAGCATAGGGAAAGACTCTAAAATACAGTTTCAGTCACCAGGAACTTCTGAGTTCAGTTGCAATTTATGGATTCTGGAACAGTCACTAAATTACTTGTCCTCAGTTCTCCCCACTGTATCTGCAATATGGAATAATATATTCTGTACAGAGGGGCCCAGGTCTGATATCTCAGAGCTATCAAGTGGTAGGAATAAATTTATTATTACTCAATATTTTCACTTATTTTGCTGATTGGGGAATGAACCAGGTACTGTATTCATGCCTTTATACAGAGGAAAGGTAACAGAGAAAACACTATGTTGCCACTGCATACTCATTTGAGTTAAATGTCAAGAATATGTAGTTCTGACTTTTATTTTTCTGTTTATTTCCCCTTGGAGCAATAAAGCCTGCAGGCAGGACATTCTGGGACTTCCCTGCCCTTCTCTGAAGGTTAATGGTCACCTTATCTTTAGCCTTCTGTTTGCAGGCACTGGAGTCAGACAGCTTTTCCCCCCAGAGCTGTGCTTCCATGATTTCCCGTATTATTGCTTCGACAGTCACTGAGATGACCATCGCTTTTGAAGTTTTATTTCAGTTGCAGCTGGAATTCAGGATGTTGATGGTTTTCGGAATATTTTTCCAGATGTGTAAGTCCCTGGTTCTCCTCTTGCTTATACCTGTACAAACAAATAGAAGTAGTTCTGTTGAAGAGGTGGGCCTACATTAGTGCTAAACTAATATACATAGGAAGTCATTAAACTTGATTGCTGTTCACAGCACAGGCATTGGTGGTAACGTCGGTCCGATCCGTCTCCACGGGAGCTTGGCAAGAGTGTTTGAAGGACATTAACTGGATCTATCCCTAGAGGGGAAGTCGGGAAGAATGGGGCGTAGAAAACTCAATTCATTATTCACATCATCTCAGGATATTTGTTTAGACTCAGTAACTGTTACCTCTGATGCTTGACATTTAGACTAGGCACTGGTCCATGTGCCTGTAGCTACATACTGTGTTCTCACATTTCTTTCCAGATGGTCTTGTGTGTTGGTGCCTGCCTGGACACCGAGAAGGGAAAGTTGTGTTGTTGGAACTTAATATTCTTTAACATGGTATTTTCTTAAGTCAGAATGTGCAGAAATAGAGCTCCTTTGTTCAACTTCTGCACTAGCCCCACCAGGAAAAAAGAACCACAGTTTCCCAGTATATAAAATATTGACCATGCTAGTATTTTCACAGGAAATACCAGCTCTTCCACTGTGTCAAAAATAATCTGGTTTTCATTCAGATTCTTTAAAATCTTAGATTTTAGATTTATGGTTCTGGATGAAAAAAGCAGAGATGTGAGAGGCAGCACATCCTGGTCTGTGTATACGGGGATGCTGTTACGTATCTAAAAATAAATTACATCTTTATATGCAAATAAATCCTTGTAGATTGTAAAATGTCAAACAAGCCATTCTATCTCTGGATCTATATTATTTGTTCAATAATTGCTATTTTCTGTCACTGAAGTCTGAGTTACATCTGTGATCCTGTTGCAAATCTAGGGGAAATTACCTTTTGAATAACACATGGCCTGACCTTCATCTCCAGTTAATCCAGGAAGAGTTCACATTTGGCTGTGGGGACACGAAGGATAGATTCAGAGTGCCAGTATTTTTCTGGCCATATTTTAGAATTCAGTGATGCACTGGATACCCCATACCGAAGTTTATCTTCAGTCCTTCCTCAGAGGCGAAGACAGTGTGTTTGTGATAAACTGCAAGAAACAATGAAGACTCAGAATTACCAAATCTGGTAATCAAAGAGATTGTACGTATTGCTGCTGTCTTTGAAATATTCTTAGTATTGAAGGAGATTGCAGGAAGTCCCTCTAAAAGGAATGACAACAACAAAAATCCCCCAAATCCCACACATTGTACACAAAGTGTAAATACACACATAACGGAGTAGAGCAGCATAGAGTAATTAGACTCCAAAGCAACTATCATGGCAAATTCTTCTGGCATTAAGAATTTATTCATGCATATATAAATAAATGCATGAATAAAAATCTGAAATAGTGCATCGGTGGATGCCTCCGACTATACTCTCTACTTTCAGTTTCAGAGATAGGCTTTGACCCTCATTTTCCTCCTAATATTAATCACAGATGGATGTATAAACTCTGCAAGGCAGAAATCCTCTTATCTCCACTTCTTTGTTGTCTGCAGACTACTGTGTTTGTTTCTAACCCTGTTTAAAGCTCTGATAGTGCAGCTTTTAACAGTGATGCATGTTTGGTTGTTTCTTTAGAACTGAAGGGTTTTCACAGAAAATTTCTAAGCCTGGCCAATTTGCCAGCCTGGCACTTGTAAGAAAGCTGAATCCCTTTCTTCTTCAGCAAAGTGTTTCTTGAGAATCACGTTTATGTTGGCACACAGTTGCAAAGTGTTGCTAGGGGTACAAATGCAACATGCTTGTAAGGAATACACAGAATCTTCATGACATAAAATCCAAGTGCTCAAGGACCAGTATATGATGGCTCACCCATGTCACCTGTGACATTTACCTTGATAAGAAGTCAGTTCAAAGACATCAAAATATACAGGAAATCTGAAATAGTCTATCAGTTTGGTGTAGGTTTTTTACTCCTACCTCTAAATTTGTTTAGTGAAAAGATCAAATGAAACTTTTGTCCCTTTCTGAAAATAAATTTTAAAAAATGTAAACCAAACACCCCTGTTTAAACACAGTTTGTGAAACGTGTGATTTCCTAACTGTTTGACATCTGCTCCCTTCCTCCTGCTGTGCACTGTGTGTCCTGATGCCATGCAAACCAGCTTTGGATGAGCGTTTTGGGAAATGTGAAGTGTTTGCAGTCAGGGAGCCGGGGAGGCAAGGATGTGGCTAGCCCTTAGAGATCCAGTTGCCAGAGGCTGCAAGAAACACAGTAGCTCTGTTGGACATGAAACATATTCAGAATTGCTGGTTGTGTGTGTAGCTCCTAACACCTCTGTTCTCAGGCTGCTGGCGTGTACCCATGGTATTTGTAATATGTGTGTATTTGAGTTTCCTCCATTGGATTAATAGTTGCTGTTGGTTACTTAAGATGAAGAGGCCTTTTTTGCATTGACACAAGTGCATGTTAAAAAGATAGCTTGATGATTTTAGGAGCTGTATTTTGGTGCAAGGATTTCTCAGTGGTTGGGTGGCTGGACCTTGCTCAGACCTGCCTCCCTCATTCCCTTTGGAGAAATTAAGAAACTTGGGAAATTGACCAGGTGCTGGGAGCTCTGCTGCTGGTACCACTGTGGGAGGGCAGCTTGCCCCTGGGACTGCTTGTTCTCCCTGCAGGGGAAGCAGATTTGGATGTGCAGTGATTTGAATGTGCAGTGATTTGGATGTGCAGGGGGGTGGTGCAATGTTGGGCTGTTGAGGGAAAGCCATGACAGTGAGTTTGAAGAAAGCCATGATTTTCAAATGAAAGTAGGCCCAGACTGGGCTATTTCACTCAAGTCAAGCCACAAACTTTAGAGGAAACCCAGATCTGACTGAAATTTCAGGTGTTTAAACTTGCTGTCTTCCCTATCTTTGAAGAAGCATCTTTACTTTGCCAAAGTCTGTGGTTATTTGGTGTTCGTTTACCTCCCAGCTGAAAACAGCTTCAATTTATTAACTGACAGTAGAGCAGCCCATTCACTTTAGCACTTGACAAGTGAGTAGCAAATGTCAGCGCAAGCGATGTCTGCCTGTCAGAGCAGGGTACAGCACATACCTGCTTGCTTGCACTGATTTGCCTGTGGACACAGAGCCGTGATGTTTATCAACATCTAAGATTTCAGGGCTGTACCCAAAATGCTCAGTGTGTAGCCATTTGAAGCTGTGCTAGTGATAAAGAGTCAGAGCAGTGAATAATAAATCTAGCATGAAGTGCCTTGGAGAGTGATATGAAGATAGAGAATCAAAAAGTATTATCCCACCTTATCCTGAGGTGGGATAATTATTTTTAATGACTGTTTACTAGTCTATGCTTCTTGGAAAGTAAGGGGGTTTTGATATGGTGCAATGTTGAGATTGGTGCAGTTGCTAAACTGCCAGTTGCTGTGAACAGGACTATGTTTGACCTAAATGGAAGCTAAGAGATGAAGTTTTGCGTGTTCAGGTAAGTAACCTTAAGACAAAAATGCGTGAAAGAAAAAAACAATATTGAAAGGAAGCATGTTCTGAAGGCAAGCCATCTGAGGAGGTTTGGAGACAGGAAATCTGCTTTATGTTAGCAAAAACCCTGATTTTTTTTAGCTTCTGGGCTGTGTTCTACTCCAGTTAAAGTGATGAAATTCTTCCAAAGCCATCAGGATTACACCCTTCCACTAGCTTTAGGGACTGTGCCTTCCAACTGGAAGGCCATTTGATCTTTATTGATTTTAAATATAAATTTGAATTTCTCATGAGGTCTCCTTCATTTCTTACTGTAGTATAGTAGTATAAATGTTTCTGTTGGCAGCATTTTTCTGAACTAAATGCCAGGCAGATTTCAGATGCAGTCCTACATCCAAGGTTTCATGCATTAAGCCAGTCAGAAGGTTTCTCCAGTAATCTCCAGGAATTCCTTTCTGGTGGTTGTTGCCCAATAACTGAAGTCTTGATTTTGCACTTTTTTTTTCCTGTGGGCTTTCTCTGATGGATGGAGATTAATGCTCTCTAGTGATCCTTTTTCTGCTGGGATTAGGAGTTCAGTGTGAAGTCATCGTGACAAGTGCAGTAATTCACAACACCAGTGAAACTCCTTTGGGTAAAACTTCAACTAGTGCTACTGTATTTTTGCTGCTTTGTCTTTTCCCAAGAGATAGAGAATGTATTGTATCTGCTTGAGGTCAGCTTTGATCTGCAAATGCAAATGCACTCTGTGCATGGCATTGAAGTTGGCTGCTTGTAGAGGCTTTTGCTTTCCAGCTAAGTGGGAAACTAGACTAGAGTATGATTTGTTTCCTGTTTGTGATGGCCCTTGCACTTGTTGTCATCTATTATTTGTGTGACAGCTTTCCTTTGTGTAGGGGCCTTTATAGAAAATTGAGAAATGGAGTTGTCCATTCACAGATGTCAAACTTCTGCACTGCTGGAAAACTGCTGTAGCGGAGCCACTTACGGGACTCCTCACCAGAGATCCATTTCTCAAACTACATGTCTCTCTTATGAGAACGGTATTAAAAGAAAGTATTTTTTCCAAGTATTCAAGAAGAACTTCTACACTGTAGATCTGTATTGCTACTAAATGTCTTTAAGAAACTCATATAAAAATACTTAATAATACTCCCTCCTACTGGCTTGCCAGACCCAAGTATTCAAACAGTATGTACTAGCTGAGAAATACAAATATATGTGGTTTTCTTCTGGTCATCTAGGAATGACTGTAAGTCTTTGCTTTGCTCTTATGAGAGTTATGAACCTCCTACTTTTAAATATCTGTGCAATTTTTAATCAGGAGCTGATATTCTTAGCAAGCCATGTGACTCCAGGAGCAGGCTCACACTGTGGCACTGGCTGCTGCTGCTCCTTCCTTGTGTGCAGGCAGCACAAGCAATGTCTTGCCTCCTCTCTGCTTTTACCTCAACAGAGGCCATTGATAGCCATGATACAAATTCATTTCCATATGAATTTATTGCAATGTAATGTCAGAGACGTGTACAGCTATGTTGTCCCCAGGACTTGGGTCATCCCAGTGAATGAGGCTCCTTGAGGTTTATGTTCCCCAGCATTTACCTATTTCCACACGCAGTGAGTGCCTCCTTAGTTGTGATAATGAGTAACAGACCAGGCAGTAATTTTGTCATATGGGTGTGCTGACTAATTTAAACTCTAGAGCTTTTTGCCTGACCTTACAATATTGCAGGGATGCAGTTGTTTGGGTTTTTTTCCTGTTAATGTGCAAAACAGCTTGTTAGAATAGATTGCAATTTACAGTGAATTGGGATAATGCCTGTTTTGAAAGGTCTAGTGCACCCCTTATGTGCTGGAGATTAACTCTGTTTAAAAACTACAGTTTTTAGTTGTTATTTCAAAGATGTTGCAAGTATTTTCTGTAGCTTTCCTCTGTCTAAAAAATAACAGTAACAGTTAGTCTCCTCAGGGCTTCTTCACATCCTAATTACAAGCAAGCCTCTCATTAGTCCCAAAGGGAGACAAAATCAAATGCCGTATGGTATTTTACACTTAGCATGCTGTGCGTACCAAGAGCTGGAAGGAGACAGGAAAAGGGGGAGTTAACAATTCATAACCATTTATGGAGCAGGCACAGCCCTTCTTGGACCCAGTTCAGCAGAGTCTGAGTGCCTCAGATCAGGAACTTTATCTGGCCAGTAATTGCCGCAGCACGCTCGTGCTCTCATGCGCGCATGTGGGCGAGTGGGGAGCGCGATACACGGTGGCAGAATCCCTGTGCTGGCATCCACACCCAGGATGAATTAAATGCACACACGCCTCCCGGGAAGCACCATGGCTGGGTTCTACGGGTGCCTGAAAAGTAAAAAGTAAGTGCTGTGCTGAGCCCTCTCCTCCACCTTTCCAAAGTGAGCTGAGGCTAGTGGGTACTTTGAAATTCTGTCTTTGTTGTATTGCAGCTGCAGCATTGAACAAAGTGGTTATGCTTTGGGACTGAAGTACCAGACTGAGCACAAAAGTGCAAAAAATCAGTCCTGGCTAAAATACTAGTTTGGTGAAAATTGGTCACATTTTTTTTTCTTTCAGAAGTATAAACATGAAATATTGAAAAAGGAATTAAGAACCTTTTCCTGTTTAATTACAGCAAGAGGGAAAATGCCCTCTTCCCTAGTGATTAGCTATATCATTTATATATTAACACATAAAAAGGAGAAATACAGAAATTCACATTGGCTTTTAAAAAATGTTCAGCTAGAAGTCTGGCAGTAGATGCCCTTTAAGAACTTGATGAGCTCAGTTCTTCTATAAGCAATCTGAGGTTTGTTTCTGTAATTGCTCCCTTTTGAGAGATTTGGTTGTATTTAAAATAATAATTTTTTTATTGCTTCACTGGCATGTTCTGTTGGAGTAGACTATCAAGAGAAAAACGAATGAGAGAATGCATGTTAGTATTTGTGCTTTAAACCACCATGAAGATGCATTCTGTTTTTCCTTTGACATTCTCCCTGCTAAGGAATGAAACAAAATTTCCTGCTGCCAAACCTGAGGAGTGGTTTGGTCGTGTTTTGCACCAGCAGACTGCAGAGGGCTCTATTCTTGCACTTGGTGAGGGATTACAGACAGGGAACATGCACAGTGGAAGGCAAGTGAAGTTGTATCTTGAGGCTTCAGATGGGAATACTGATAGTTAAATGTGTGGGTAAGTCCTGGATAGCAGAGGGTGGAAAACAGTTCAAAAGTGGAGGTGGCAAGTGACTCTTTTTCCCCTTTCCTAAAGGTTGTATCCCTCACACCAAGAGTTTGTCTCACATTACTCTGGTGGAAATGTGCATTTTCAAAGGCACGCAACTCCTACTGGATTTCAGTTAGCATTTCCATCCCAAATTGACCTCCTTCCTCCTTTGAAATTTGTAACAGGGAATTAATATTTGGCATAGAAGTTTGCTTTAGATAAAGGCAGAGTATGCCATCAGAAGTAGCAAAAGGGCTATGAGTGAGTCCTGATGAAGGTAGGCAGATTGGCATTTGAATTGAAAAAAAGAAGTCAGTTTACATTGTTTGTTTTTTTCCCCCCAAATCCTTCAGCGTCTAATGCACTTAAAACAAATTTGAAATTCAGAGAGAGGCTATAAAGGCTGGCCAGATGAAGCTTTTTTACATGTGGTGTACCATCTCTTCTTTCCTGGTCAGTCTCCATCTGACTTTTGGGGAACAGGGTTTTTTTTCTTCTACAGATTCTTCTTTCTTGATATTCTTCAGTTAGGTCTCTACACTTGATATATACACAGGTTTTATCTCAGCCTGTTATTTCAGCCCTGTGATGTATTCCCAGGTGAATTAGTGCAACTACTAATCTTTTGCAGTCTTCACAAATTTTATATGCTGCTTTGGCTGTGGTTGTTGGCAGTTAAAATGAGTTCAAGACACCAGTTGCAGTAATAGTGATGTTTTTAGCCTGACATTAATTTTCAGTGAATTTATTTGGAGTCGAACATGAAGTATTTGTCTTTCTGGACAAATGTGTCATTGAAACAACTTCCCCAAATTCTCACATGGGCATTTGACCTGTAGGAGTTAGTTTGCTTTCTGAATGAAAACTCTTTTGGAATGAAATTACTTTTATGCTTTAAGCAATTGGCTTGGGTACCAGTAAGAATTTGGCCAAAGTGACTTAGAGCTCAGTGCCTGCCATGAAACCTGCCATGGACACTGGGAAAGGGTTCCTTCCAGGGCTTTGAGCTGCTGAGTCCAGCTAAAGTACCTGCAGTGTTTTAAAAGCTGCTTTAGGTAGTGCTCTCCTGTGCTGCTGTCCCATTTACCCCACTCCCTCACATTTTACAAGAAAAAGCAAAGGCTCTGCCTTGGTACACTGTAATAATGTGTGGCTGAATCTCATCTTTGTACATATAGTCTTGTCCCTGTGCTTTGTTAATGTCCTGTTATGAAATGAAAAAAAAAAGAACCCAGAGCCTAATCCAGGTAATTCTTCGTCACAGTCCCAATCTTGGTTGCCATTTCACTGAAATAAAACTTCTAGATTGCTTTCATATTTCTCTTTAACCAGCATATGCAACCTGAATAATCTTGAATTGTTCTGATAGGTTTATAGCTCATCACCCTTGTTGCAGAATTCTGTTTTTGTCTTGTTCTAAGTATGGTGCCAGAAAAAAAATATTATACCTGGACAGATATGATAAAGTTTCCTAAAGCCTGTGGAGTAATCTTTTCATATGCTCCTCAGTTTTTGGGACTAGCCAAGTAGGTTGTTATGAGCTGGAAATGTGGTTGTTTGAATAGTAAGGTTCACTGATGATCAACACAAACTGCCAATTTCCAAAGACAAATATAGTGTGTTAGAAGCTATATAAAATATTTGGCTGAAGGCTTTGTGTGCCAGTTCAGACTGGTTTCTATAGCAGACTATAAGAAAATGTATTTAACTGTATTTAATGTGGTCATTCAGGATTTCATGGTGCCTTTCATAAACAATCCCAGAATTATGGACATTTCAGCTTGAATGTCTTCTGCTTTGCCAAGGTTTGCGCTTCCACTGGGGTATTGTGTTCTTTTCCTATATTCCATAATTGTCAAAAAATGCTGATGTGTACTTTTATCCTGCAAAAAGTTCAGCATTTGGGTAAAGCAAGTTGATCAAGGAATACATCAGTAGAATTTTCAATATATTTCTAGATTGTTTGAGATGAAAACAATTGCCAATGTAAAATGATGTTACGACCATTAAATTGAGTAAAATATGTTTTCTGGGTTAGGTGCTATTGCTGTATTTTGTGTTGTTGCCTGTTCAGATAAGTGTCAGGAAGAGATTGTGCTGATTGCTGGGCTTATTCCAAAGATGGTACAGTGCTGTCCACCTGATGGATAAGCTGTCTGTTCACTGGCCCCTGCACCTTCATGGGTTGAGTCTTGTTGGAGAGGCTCATAGGGGACAGTGAAAATCCCAAAAATCCCTTTGTCCTTGGGGCTAGTTACACTTTTTACAGCTTTTACACGTCTGTGTGGTCCTCCAAGCCTTTGGCTCCCCATCCACAGCAAGCAGCTGCTGTTTTAGCTTGGATGGTGACAGGTGGACTGGAAGTGGTTTTAAAGCTCCACCAACTGCTACTGAAGTAGCAACTTGACACGTGGGGGACGGGGCAGTTTGAGCCTGTTGGCTCTTCTCTGTCAGCAGCTCATTCGCCTCCTGTGGCCTCTCTCCCTTTCTGGAGGCACTTAATTGCTGTGGGGGCTGAGGAGCTGCATTGCTGACTGACTGCAGTGAATGATGCTTTGCTCTTTGGCACGGTTTTAGACATGAAGCATCTCTCCAAGACTTCAGGGCTGTTTAAAGTGAGACACTGAGTTCTCTGGCCATCCCTGCCTGTGGCATCCCCCAGCATCATCTCACCTCAGCTGTGGTCCGTGGGCTCAGTGCCACTGGCAGCTGTCAGAAGGCTGTGCAGCTTTGGAATCAGTGCAGGTTTCCTGGGAGCAGTGGCAGAGTCACTGGTCCTGTGGTGATCTGGGGATCTGTCTGTGTGGCTGATGAATTCAGGAGAGGTGAAATACCACCCATAAACACTTTGGTATTCTGAAATATGTCTGTTTACATGTCTTTTTATTGTACATCACTTTAGCATATTATTTCCCAACAAGAGCAAGAATCACTCATTAACAGCTTTTCAGTGTTGGGGGTTTTTGAGATTAAAATATCTGACTATGATAGGTGGTTTCTGCCGAGCAAAGTAAGCTCACTTGTGCAGAGATAATCCTTGGGTCCACACAGGGGTGACAGCATTGAGTTTCAAGAAACAGCTTTTATGGAAAATGGAGAGCTCTCCCCGCTAGGGCCAAATCAGAGAGCGTGAGCTGAGGTGAAAAGACTCCTCAGGTGTTGTGAGTCTCTTGGAGGAATCTTTCAGTACACCACTTATGAGCATGTTCCTGTATTTGGCAATTATACAGTGTTTGGACATTTGTGAGCATTTTATATTCAGCCCACAGGAGTCATTCAGTGCTCTGTCTGGTATTAAATGTATGGAGGCTTAAGTCCTGTTTTCTTATTCAAGAATAGGAGAGAGGATGAACAAAAGCAGTCAGGAGGTGTCAGAGCCATGGCACTGCAGGCAACTGGGCACAGTTAGTACAATGGTGCTATATTATTAACAAAAAAATCAACTATTTCTCTTTGTGATTCATTCTGTTTGACTCATCTTTGTGCAAGAAGTTCAGTTCTGGCTTAATACACCAGTGAGTCACTCCCATCTCCTCATTCTGTTCGTGCTTCTCTCTGGATGGTGTTTGTTTTAGCAGCCACAGTGGTACAGTGTGTTTGCTGGCTGTAGGCAGAGGAATTCCAAGCAGGCCTGTTTATTTGGTTTCAGAAGAACCCTTTTCAGTAGTGCCCTTTTTCTATCACCAAGGTTCTGACTATTTGACAGATATGCTGTCAAATTGACCTCTAATGCTGCCTGTCCTACATCACTTGCAGTGGAGCAGAAGCTTGGGTTGGGACAATCTGCTGAATGTGATTCTCACTCTTCTGCATCATTTGACCATCAGGTTTTTTGTCTACATTATTTTGCCAGACTGAGCCTTGAAAACATCTAATCATAATTTTCCCTTGTGTTTTCTTCTTAGACAGAAACTTCTGCTGCTCCAAGTGTCTAGCTTTGTACCCCTAGAGCCAACTGGAGAGATTAATTGGTCCTTTCCTCCTTGTCCAGAGGTCTACAAAGTTTTAGGCTTTCACATCTGCTGTGGTGTGAAGGCCTAGAATTGGATGTAGAAGCTGAAATCTGATGATATATGGGACAAAAATGCAGTGGGTTCAAGTTGTGCTTCCAGTATATAACCTACCTGAGCTGGTGTAGGGCAGGTAGAGCTGATTACCAGCCAGATTTGAGAGAATCTGAGATAAGTCTGTCCACGGGAAAACAGGAAAAAAAACCCAAGGTAATTCCAAGGTTGATTCCTTTCTACCCCCCAGGTTTCTCCTGCTGTAAGAAAACAGTTGAGCACAAGGTGTTCTACACCAATGTGATTCAAGCTTACAGCTCTGCATTACATCTGTTATAGTCTCAAGGCTGGTAAAACTATTATGGATTAAGTAGTTTTAAATATTATTTTGAATACAGCAAATACTAGCTGCAAATTCTCTTATTTTATTTTGTTTATCTTGTTGTTATTTTATTCATAATTACTTGTTTCAAGATAGCAGGTGGCCTCCCACTCCATTGTGGGAGTCACTGTGTAAACAAAGAAAACAACCCCTCAGTTGTCGATATCCTGTCTGATTTTGCTTGCAGATGCTGAGCTGTCACTGTTCATCACTGTGCTAATAGTCAGGGTTGTGCCAACAGCCCAAGGTTTCCAACACAATGTATGTGAAAAAGGCGTGAGCTGGGCCACACACATCATTATTCATTTCTTTAACTGTATTGTTATACCTGTGTGTGCTGCTGCATTTGGATAAGTGTACAGGTGCCAAGACATCCTGTGGTCTGTTGTATCCCACCTCCATGCTGTAGCATGTTGGTATCTTCGTGACTGTTGTGCTTTAAATCCAGCAATTAAACCCTACAAAAGCCACTCACTCGCTCTCCCCTGGTGGGTTTGGAGAGAGAATCCAAGGGTAAGAGTGAGAAAACTCATGGGTTGAGACAATTTAATAGGTAAAGCAAAGGTCATGCACACAAGCAAAGCAAAACAAGGAACTGATTCCCCACTTCCCAAGGGCAGGCAGGTGTTCAGCATCCCCAGAACAGCAGGGTTCCATCACATGTCATGGTGACAAGAAGACAAACACCATCCCTCCAAATGTGCCCCCTTCCTCCTTCTCCTCAGATTTATATGCTGAGCACGAGGACATATGGTCTGGGATATCCCTTGGGTCAGTTTGGATCAGCTGTCCTGGATGTGTCCCCTCCCAGCTCCTCATTCACTCCCAGCCTCCTCACTGGTGGGGTGGGAGCAGGAAAGGCTCTGGGTAAGACCTGCTTAGTGATAAAGGAAGCATCTCTTGAGTTATCAGCACTGTTTCCAGCACAAATCCAAACCACAGCTCTATACCAGCTGCTATGATGAAAATTAACTCTACCTCAGCCCAGACCAGGGCGCTCTTAGAGGGAATTTTAGCACTCTTGGTCAGAGCAGAGAAACTTGGTGTGCAGACAAAGCTGCCTGATCTTGCTTTCTGACCATCCATCCAGAGCCAAGATGGCATTCCAGCTTCAAAATTTTGTGGTGGTTGTTCCTTTTGGCCTCTGAGATTCAAGGATCTGGTGTTAACTAGTGAATTAAATGTTTGACTTGTATTCATAATGAATTCATTTATCCTTATTCATTCTCAGAAATAAGTGTGTTCTTCTGCTGAAGCTTCCAGGTATCACCCATCTAACAACACAGTTGTGATCCACACAGTAGTTCTGATGCAAATTAGATGTATTTGAGTGCTCTAGCTCAGAATTAGGATGGAGACATTGTGGTAACCGTCAAGCTATCTATGTACATGGGAAAGCACAGACCTGACAGAGGTGCAGAGGAATTGTTTGCTCGTTCACTCTAGCAGTCAAACTGCTTTCCATCATTTCAGTTTAGTGAAAATAATGTTTCAAAAGCTTAAATTTAAAAAATGCAATTGTCTTATTGCTTCCTTTCTTGCAGTCTTGGACTGTGAAGACTTTACAGAATGTCTGTCCCCATCTGATTCCCTCTCTCCACGTGCCTGCTTGTTACTACCCCATCTTGCAGGCTTTGGTGTCTTTGGTGTCACACTCCTGGTTTCTTCTGCTGTCATGTACTGTCTCTGCTCCCTAATGCTACTGTGCCACTGCCTTAAAACACAGTTGAATTCAGCTTGATACTCCATTGGTGCAAAACAGCATTAGCTCAGATAATCTTATTTTAGATGATCCTGTTTTAGAGAGGTATTTGTGTCTGGAATCCCAGAGAACTAGGATCCTTTTTTAGTAGCTGCTCATACTAGAGCGAAAGATCAGTAGTTGCCCTCGGGACAGAAGTGGCTCAGGAACTGCTTTGAGCACATGGATGATCTCCCTTGGCTCCAACAGTTCTCCATGTGTTCAATACCAGTTGTACTTCAGGAGCTGCCTAACTCGAGGCTCTAAAGAGGGCAGCCAGGAGAGCAGAGCACGGACAGCAGGAGGTTTTCTTTAGAACAGAAGAAGGGAGGGAGACCATCAAACTTCACACACAGCTGCGGAAGAGCTCCTCTGCAAGCACGGAGGCTGCCTCTGGCCTTCCTCAATCAGGAGTCAGAATGGGCTCTGAATTGCAGAAATGCCCATGGGCAGTGGGAGCTCAGGGTTAGCCAGCCAGACACTGTGTGTTTCAACATAGGAAGGAGCTGGCCTTGTTTTTATTTGTTGTGTGTACAGGCAGTAGATACTGACACAAATAGGTTTTGGGACTTCACATGAAGAGAGATTTCCTGAGCTTCCTGCCAAAGGCAGCTTCTGAGACCACAAAGCCTGTGTTTTATTTGTTCCTTTCTAGCCAAAAGATGGCTGACTGGTTTTATGACATTTTGATCTTCTGAGTGAAGATTTGTAACACAGTTCGTCCCGGAATTTTCTTTTTGCCTCCCATTTTCTCAGTGCACTTTGAATTCTTGGCCATTAAATGTCTTTATTACCTCTTGTCCTGAGAAGTTTCATCTATTTGAATATTTTTTTTTCCCCCCATCTTTAAGCTGCTCTTTAACCAAAAATTGAGGGATAAGTGACTGTTTTGGAAAAACCTTAAAAAAGAGAAAGCCTTAGACATAGCCTAAAGTTCCATATTTCAGATCTGGTGTTCAGTTCTTTATTGTTTCAGCCTCATTTCTCCTGCAATAGTCAGACAGCTTAATTTGGTAAAAATGCCTCCAGACTCTTTTCTTTCAGGCCCAGGATGTAAAGATTCTTCCCATTTTCTGAGAATAACATCTTGGAAATCACTGTGACTCAAATACGGGGGCATGGCAGATATGAAGATTACTCTTGCGAAATTTTATGTGGTTTTTTGTTATTTACTTTCTGGGTGGTGGTAGCACTTGTGTCAGTCCATATGGTTCCAGCATGCTGGTCTCCTGTACCAGAGGTGATAACTCAACTCTTCCATAGGGCTCATTAAGCTTTCAGTGTGACCTTTGTGATTCCACATGTAAAGAAACTCATGGCTGAGTGATAAATAACTTGGCTCTTGTTAGAAATCCAGTAATTTGCCCTGCTATTCAATGACAGGGCCAGGAAAACCAGTGAACTTACCCAACTCCCAGCCCAGTAGTCTCCATCTGCTGGAATATGTTTAAAAGACAAACTCTGTCTCACAGATTTTGCTGTCTAAACTAATACTTGTCACCTTCAGAGTTTGCAGATATTGGCAGTTTCCATGAAGTTTTCTCAGGCCTGCAGTCTTTCAAGCCCCTGTAGAGCATTTTGAAGCCAGCTGATGGCAAACCTCTTTCCTTTGCCACCTTTTGCTGATCCCTCCAAAGCAGCTCCTAGACTACCAGGGCTCTTTGGTTACATCCCTGTTGATTTTTAAATGCATGTTTCCCCTCCTCCGCAACTACTTCAAATGTATCCATGTCAAGTGGATCTGAGAGTGTCTCCTACTGCAGGCAACTGGTTCCTTTAGTGTGGTTGCTGGCAGACTTTGCTACTTCTTTTTCTTCTTTTTAGGAAGAGTGGCAGAAGATCCTCATTCCAGCTGTTTTCTGAAATTTCCCCAGTGTGTTAGAATGAAGAAAAATAATTACTACATGGGAAAAGCTTACTCCTATGCTAATGCCAAATGGTGGAATTTAACTGGGTCATTTAATGTCCATTCCTTTAAAATGGAGACAGTCTGGGGCCAAAATCTTGCTGTGGCTTAGATCATGACTATGTTAGAGCCAGTCTTGATTTGGGCAAAGTTCTGTCACATTTTTCCTGATTGGTACTGACTTGAAAATGCACTGTAAAATCTCTGTGATAAATTATTATTAGGGATGGGCAATCAAGAACCATTTTCCTTGGCTTTTGGCAAACAGGTAGATATTTGCTCCATTGTCTGAGCTGATAGAAACTTGTAGCAGAGCTCTTGCAGAGACAGCAGTTACGCAAGGTCACGCTAATAAGTGCAGCAGAGTAATTAGGTGCATGAGGACAGCTTGAAGTGGCACCAAACCAAGTTAATCTGTCTGGTTTGAGTGCCAAGTGTTGCAAAGCTCTGGTAGCTGGGACTTCAGTTTGGCCCCCTGAGCTGAGTACAAACCAACAGCTGCCCTGCTGCTGGTACCCACCTCAGGGTTAAGGTAAACTGGTCTGTGTGCTACAGTCCAGTCCCCACATGCAGAGACACAGTTCTGTAGTGCTAAATCAACAAATGGCAGGAGTGTAGGGAGGGATGGGGGGAGTCTGTGGAGATGGGGCAGCAGTGCAGGGGACAGAGGCATTGACTCTCTCAGTTCCTGGGCTGGTAACAGGATGCTTATGAATTTTTCCCATTTACCCTTCCCCCTTCTTATCCTCTTGGCTTCTCACACAATTACAGACTGAGTCTTGTGTGACTCTATGAAAGGCATTTCCTCCTCTTACTTTTTTTTTTTAAGTCAGCTTCAGCCCACCAGCTGCTTTCCATTAGTGTTACACACACACTCACTAGGAGGGCAGGACATAATGCTTCAGGCACTGTTGAACAGCAGAAATCCTTCAGAATCGCTCTCAGGCAGAGACTTCTCAAAGCAGATTGTAGCTAACAGGAGTTCAGCATATCGGGACCTGTCTTCTGGCGAGTCTTCATGGAGGAGCCCAGGTGTGGGGACAGAGCGGGGTCGGGGGCATTGCCTGAACGCAAAGTGTGAGAGATGTGAACAGATCTCTCCATGTGAATGGTTGTTTGCTCTGGATATCTTGTCAAGGTTAGGAGCTGAATGTTGTCTGTTGCTGTGGGGAATTATGACCTCCTGCTTGATTCTGGGAGAATACTTTATTGATATTACTTGTTATCTAGATGCTTATCCAGATGTCCTGGTGGGTACTACTGCTGTATTTATTATTTGTGATCCTTGAAAAAGGACCTTAAACTTTCTTGAACTATTCCTCCTTCAGTGAAAATTACAAGATCAGTATTCATTAACTTTATAAACTCTTCCCCTCACCATCACCAGTGGAGAAAGTAGCAAGAATCCTGGTGTAAACTGCTGCTTGTGCTATTCTTTTATAGCTACATAAAACAGTCATGGGAAGGACCCCATGGGAGATACCAGCTAGGGGCTGGCAAAAAACCCTGGGAATTTCATCCTAGAAACACTACACTGTAGAAGAGCACAATGGGATCAGCTGTACAAGGTCAGATCCTGGTTCCCGCTGTCATGTTGGATTGTACCCTGTTTCAACAAAGCTTTTTGTGGAATCCCACACTGTTCAGCATATTCTGTTACCATGGGCCTTGAAGTGCAGGTCACTCATCTCATGGAGAGCAAAGGGAGCTTTCGTTGCTGAGTTTCTGATATGCTCAAGGGATGTGAAAATTGAATAGAAATCTTGCTGGCTTTGCTGTTGCTGTATGATTGACTCTGAAATCCTGTTCTGTGGAGTTGCAGAGGGTAAACTTCACTTAGCTGTCTTTGGATTAATGAGTTCATTGATAGCTTGTTGGATTCCCACAGAGGAAAGCCATCAACCACATTTTTTCAGAACCAAGTCCTCTAATGTGCTTTAATAAGAGAGAAGAAAATTTAACCTCTCAGTCCCCTTTTGCTGCAGAATGTAATCTGAGTATTAAACCATCCTGCATTCTGTGTTATTTTGAACCTTGGTTTTCAGGAGAAATAGAGGGGCTTTCTCTGAGGTTCTGCAGTAGCTTGAAGTGTGTTCTGGGGGAGTCTGGCTGCAGGATGGGGACCTAGAGGACAAGATCAGGTCCACAGGATCCATTTTCCTGTGCTGATGCATCTTGCTGTGAAAAGTGTGTGTCCTCATCTTGCTGTGAAAAGTGTGTGTCCTGAAATCTGGAGCATAAGCTTGATTTCAAGTAATTTTTGTAGCATGGAGGAAATTGGTCTTTAAAAGCTCCAGGCAAAAATTTCACCTTTTTCTCTTGGCTGTTTGCCACTGTCTGTCTTCTATAGGCTATGAAGATGCTAACTGAATGCAGTGCCTTGCATTCTTGAGGCTTTATTTCCTCTATCATTTATTTGATAAGAAAGAGATTGTTCAGGGTTCAGCATCTCCATTGATCTCTCTGTCATAACGCCTTCTGGAATGCTTGTGCAGAGCCATGGGAGTGAAGCTGAAGAAACACTAAAGGTGCGGTAGGGCCTTGCTTGCTGTGCAGTTTCCAAGTCTTCTGCTCCACGGGAGAGACAGCAAGGAGGCCGTGTCCCTTTTCTGAGGCTGAGCAGAAAGCGTTTGTCTTCAACCTTTGTTAAATGCAGGAAACTTGAGTCCTGTACAATGTTAACTTCCCAGGAGTCCTTAAATACACAAACCAAACAGTGAAAGGGAATTGCATTTTGTTCATTTAGCATTCTCCCACCCCTCTACCCCCCATCTACACGTTAAGTCATGTGTTCAGCTGGGCAAAGTGAATGGTCAGAACACCATGCTGGAACTTTATTTCTTTTGCCCTGTCACTCCCCTCCCATAGAGTACTCCAAATATTTGTCCAGTTGCCTCAGTTTGTAAAGGGGAGACAAGGACATTTCTCCTGTTCCTGCAGATTTCTTTTTACTTTTCAGACTCATTAGTTCCTGTAATGAGTTGAAGAGCTCCACATGAATGCAACACAGTAGGGTTATCAATGGAAATTTTGTATGGGATGGCAGAGAGATCTAAAACATCAAACCAAGCGAGGGTAGTGGTGACTGCTGACTAAGTTCCATTGTCTGTTTTGAAGGTAAAGCAAACCTTGCAACTTTGTAGGAGTTTTATTGCTTTAAAGTACACCCTAGCAATGCAAATAGGGTCTAATAATGTAAGTTTTATTTTTGTGATTGCATCTGCATAGGAAGCCTCTTTGCACTCTTTGCAAGTAATTAATTAGTTCATAGTTGTGGTAATCCAGCCATCCCCTGTGCAGGGAGGGTCAAACACTGTGCTTTTGGTAAACTTTCAGTATTTTCCATGCCCCTGTGTAGGAATTGATGCAGTGGACTTACTGGCCATGGCTGAGTCTGGCTTTTGAGGGGTCTGGCAGAGATTCAACATCTTGTTTGCCCTGTACTTCTGCAGCAGGGGGTCTGTGCATATGCAGGGATTACAAATACTATTTGAGAGAGGATTAAGAACATATTAAAAAGCTGCAGACTGGGGAAATGTGCCCACTGTTACACTTCTAGTGAGAAGCAAACAGTAGCTGTGACTTGGCAGCTGTCCTGTCTTGGCTGGCCATGTCTGTCCCTGCTCCCATACTGAGGAGATGTCTCCTGCATCCCTCTGTGAGCATCTTCTCCCAGCTGTCCTGTAGCATCTCAAGAGTATCAGAAATACTGCTCTAAAAGGCCATTTATTTTTCATTTATTTAACCCGATATTTTTATCACTGAAAATCAATACACAGACAGTATTTGTTTAAAACTTTGTCTCTAATGATGTAATGCTCTGGGAAAGCTCACAGGGTGTTAGTACAGCTGATTGAACTGGATGTACATGGTATTGATACATCCTGACACTGCGGCTGTCTGCTGTTATTAAGGCCTGGAAGTGGTGAAGGTCTGGAGGTTTGACTGGTTAATGGCTGTGCACTCACATGTATTTGTATTGATGAGGTTTTGTCCTCTTTTTCTCCATTACACTGACCCCCAGGCTAGTGTATGTTGCTCAGAACATATGCTAACTGTTCTCTGTAAAGTACAACTCACTGCCACCAGAATTTGATGTCTAAATGCCATCTAATTGCTAACTTTCCTCCAGGTATGTCATCAGGTTTTTAGTGATGGAACCTCCACTCTGCTGGTGGAATATTCATATCATATATTATATGTTCTTTTTTCCTGTAATTCAACTACTTGCTAAATCGAGGCTTGAGAAAATCTGTGATGTTCAGTTCACGGGAAAAAGATGATACTGTGATGAGGTATACAAAGGCTCCAAACCATTAGGTCCTAAATGGGGCACCCTTATAACTGACACTTGAGGTCCATGTGCCCCAGAGGACTCAGCTATAAAACTGAGTTAATGCTGGAGCTGATTTGTCCGTGAAGAAACTGCCTCAGAGCTGAACTGCTTTGCAGTTGTAGTTCTACATGTGTAAGAGATATACCAGTTGGAAATACATGCTTGTAGTTATAATAAACACTGCAGTCAAAGTATCTTCAAAGGCTGGAAGGATTCTGAGTGAGCAGCTAAGATGATTGAGGGATTTAAATAAATGTTGAACTGGTGCAAACAAAGCTGGATCTGAAAGCATCAATTTTCTCTTGCTTTGGTTTATTTGAAGGTTGGTAAAGCAAAAGTTAGAGGACTAAATGAGCCAAATGCCAGGTCCACTCACATTCTGTGAAAATAAACTCAAGTATGGAGACTTGTCAGTTTGTCTCTGTAAATTTGTTGAATGCTTTCTTGATATTTTATTTCAAATGCATTTCCCTTTCCCTCAGAAAAATCTAACGCAGTATGCATGGTGCATAAAGTTGAGAGGAAAAATTGGAACCAAATTTCTTTTTAATATAAAGAAAGAATCTGTAAGAAAGTCTACTGATGACTGCTTTAAAGAAAGTATGCAGAAAATATGAACTTTTTCATAGATTATTGATGAGACATGGGGAAAAAAGGATAAAAGTCGAATGGTTATGACCATCCAGAAGGAAACTTAAAAATCTTATTTTTTATTGCTTGTCAATATTGTCTGACAATTGTTTCAAGAACAACCTCAGTGCATCTCTGTTAGGAAAGGTGTAATCAGTCCTGGTTGTTGAAATGACTTTTAAATTATTTTTAACAAGTTGAAGTGAGATTATTTGGAACTACATTGTGTTAATGCTCTCCTATGCCCAGTGCTCACAGGGGATCTGTTTGACTGCACTTTGCTTCTCTTTTATACCTCCCCCATTCCTCCCCACAGTTCAGCAGCTTGGCAGTTTCCATGTCTATGTGGCCAGTGCAGGGAATGCTTACTTCCTGGCCTCTTTTTTCACAGGAGCCCTGCCTGTTTTACCTCCATGAGCTGCTCCTTTCTTTTTTCTGACAGACACCTCTGCCTGTGAGTTTGTGCACCTCATCTTTTAAGGTTATCTGGGGATGTGGGCTCATAGAAAGGTCCCAGTGCTTTTGGGCATGACAAATTTTAGAGTATGTGGGTGATACAGAAGAAATGGAAGAGTTTAGTGATTGGCCAAATTAGTACAGAGTCACAGTCTTTTTTGCTGTTGAGATACTTGACTTGGCTGTATTGTTACATCACTTAGAGGTGGAAAACTGTTAGGTATGATCTATGCAGAAAAGAGAGCAGGATTTGGTTGTAAAGATTTCTTACTCTGAGTCCTGACAGCATATGGGAACCTCTAATTATATAAAAGTATCACTGCAGTATCTTCCATAACAAAGGACAGTACTTATGAGTTGCCCTGCTGAACTGTCACGTTTCCATTGTTGCTTGACATTTGTACTGTAACTCTTGTGGTCTTCTGCTTCATTCCTTTGTCTGTGACAGACACCCATTTAGGAATCTTGGAAAATACAAAGTGGAGCCAGTTAATACTGAATGATCTTAAAATTAGGCTGAACTTTTGTTTTCATCGGGGAGGAAGATGATGCCATCAGCTAATTTGGTTGATCAATAGCCCTGCTGGCAGTAAGGTTTCAGAGCTTGTGGTTAAAAGCTGATTGCATTGGATCTAAAATAAATTTGATCTATTGGTTTCCACAAATGTAGCATAGCCCGGAATGATGTTTCAGTGCTGATGCTTAACTGGTTTTAATAATGCTGACAGACTAGACTGGTGCCTGCTGTGAGGACACTGTAATGCATGAACCCTGGGCAGCTGAGCACTTACTTATGTTTTTTACAGTAGCATGGAGCTGTCACTCTCTAGCAAAGGTTCATTATTCTAAGACTGGGAAGCATTACAGTGTTTGCTGAGAAACTGTAATGACATCTTTTCTGAAAGCAAACTTTGATTCTGGTCTCCTAAAAAGAGAGAGGTACTGGCAATGACTAGACTGGATTATTAGTTGTGGCTGGAGAAATAAGTGTTACTGAAAAACAAAAAGTTCTGTGGCCAAAGTGCAAAAAAGTGTGCAAGCCATGTTTGTGATAACCATACGGGCATGCAGTTTCAGAAAGGATTCAGCTGTGTTCTTTCTTCGTGTTGGGTGGGACCATATTCTGCTGGGGAGATGGACTAAAATTTAACTGATGCTTTCATCTCTATTTCAGTGACTATATAATGGCTACGGGACCCACAGAGGTCACACAGTCACCTGAAACTGGAGACACAGTCGAAGAGTGCACAGGTAAGCAGTTGTTGTCTGAATGTAAAGCTGATTTGGAAGATTTATCTTCTTCAGTTAGTGGGGTCTGTAGTGACTTGTTTTGCAGTGTTGTTTTTTTGGGGCTTCTTTTGTAGTGCAAAGAAAATTCCGTGTGTCTGTCAGCTGTCAGTATTATGGAAAAAATGTTTTAATGTGCACTACTGGAGCAACATATCATGTTGGAGGATATTCCTTTTGATTCTGACTTGGATTTTAAAAGCAGGATGTTAGAGCTTGAAGGGCTAATTTTTGTGCCTGTGTTGCTAGATCCTGCAGAGTTGGGAGCTGAGTCTGTTAACGAGCCTCTGTCTGTGAGAGCTGTATCAGTACCCCCAGCAGCCTCTTTCTTTCCCTGCTTCTGGCCACAGGTGGCCATTTGTTACTTATTCTTTAGTCTGGTGGCATGGTCTGATGCAAACAGTGTGAGGGGGATGGAATAATAGGCAAGAAAGGAAAATAGCTTACTTATACCGGAGACTTGTCTACATTAAAGGATATCCCCTTTGCCAGTTTGAACATGAGCAATCGCATCATGTCTGAAGCATCTCTGGAGAAGTGGCTGTCGCACCATTTGATTTTTCTCTCTTTTCTTTGGTTAATGTTTTGCAGTCATCTTAAATGTTTGTGTTTCAAAGGTCATCTTGCTTTATCCTTTAGAAATATATTTGCCACTATCAAAATATTGTTAGAAGAGATAAGCAAATGGCAAAGAGACTGTTAGTTGAACTCTGCTTGGCAGATGGATAGAGGTGAAGAAAGTGTAGTGATAGATGCTCAGCAATGTCTGGTTTCTTAGATTTATAATCTAGTTTGTCACACAGTCTAGTGCTATCCTGGCAAACTGGTAAGCTTGCGTGAAGCCCATGCATGAAAATTTTGTACTTGGGTTCACTAGAAGATTCAGAAAAGAGATCAAATTCTGACCCAGGTGATAGGAAAAGCAGGAGATGGCTCATGATCTAAAGTGTTGGCTCTAAATCCACCAGGAATATTTCTGACCCTAAATGAACAAAATTTTAAATAGTTAAAGGCTGCTGCGCTGTTGCCGAGCTGTTCAGGAAACACTTGTCTGGACCCAGATAAAGCCATTTTAGAATCTTCTGTTTACTCCCAGTGTAACGGAGGATTGTCTCACCTCTCCCTCTTCATAATTGGCTCATGATGTAGAGGCTCTAGGAGGCTAAAATCCCCACCCTTCACAGTCCAGTCGATTAGACTGATTTCTTGAAGTTTGCCTTATTGTCTGTAGTACAAGGCTTCCAGTGCATGCTGCTCCTTGGTGGCAGGAACCAGGTCGCTGTCCAAAAACTGTCAGCACCCAATGTTAGTGGTACTGAATTCCATGGTTTTATTGCCTGTCTGCCAATATCTGGTATTTTTTATGAAGCTGGAATCATGACATTTTCTGAGAATCTCATCTATGGGTTGGGATTTTTTTTTCAGGCGTTTTTAATGTTGAAACTGTCTAGTCCTTGGATTTGAGGGAAAAAAAGATAGAAAATATGTCCTGACTGCACCTTAGGAAGTCAGAGACCATAGAAGATCCCCAAATGAATAGTTTAATTTAAATATGATTATTGACCTCCCAAATCAGATGTTCCCTATGCTTTTTGCAGTTTCAATTTTTGCACTAGAAGAAGCATCCTTTTCTTTTCTATCTTTTTATAGGGAAGAACCATTCAAAGAGCAGAAAGTCATGAGTTAATTCTCTCTGTGCACAGGAGACACAATGAAATAGGCAGTACACACACAGTAAAAAGTACAGATTACACAAACTTTACAGAGAAAGGAAAATGCCTATTCCTGCTCCTTTTCTGTTATAGTTGGCTAAAACATAGTTAGCATAACCAACTAATTTTTGGGAAGGCTTTTCCTTTTTAGGGCAGTAACCTAGAAATTTAGTATTTTATTTTCAATGCCATAAAACTGAAGATTGGCAACTATAAGATTTCAAAAATCGCCAGTAGATAAAGGCGAAATAGGCATAGTTGTTTGAGCTTGGATTTTTGTTATGCAATGAATTTTTTTCCATTTTAAGTATTAAGGTCATCTTGTATTTTATTAGTTCAAGTGTCATTGAGCATTCTACCAATTTAGTGTTATGTTGGGCTGCTTCACAGTGCACTGAGATGTAGGCACCTTTAGCTCAACGGTGGCATTCTTGTAGTGGTAATAAATTAGAGTCTGGAGAACGCACTGATGTGCCTGCATCAGATACTCTGTTGCACAATGACACAGGTGTTCCATGCCAGCTGAGGTTTACTTGTTGGCAGTGTTTGGACATCCTTTCTGTAACCTCCCTTCTAAAGTTAGCATCACTTCTGATCTAGACAAGTATTTGGAGTAGTACCTTGGCAATGTTTGCTTTTGTGGCAAGACTTATGTCTGTGTCTCTTAAACATCCTTAGGATCACTTCTTTTTTGTTATTGTGTTGTGGGTTTTTTGGTGTGGTTTTGTTTTTTGGAGTTTTTTTCACACTCTCCTGGTTCTCTGGAAATACCAGCATCTAATTAAGCTCATCAGTAATGCTTGCACTAGAATCCAGCTTGCTTTTTGTCTGTACGACTGACAGTTCACCAGTGTACATGACCAATGTACATGTCCTTGATGTTGTAGTCCCCGAGCCACCAGCTGGGATGGCTGGGGAACCAGGGGGCTCAGCAGCTCGGTGGTGGGTGAATTCAGAGATCTAACACCCCCCACAAGTCAGATAGCCAAATCCCCTCACCTGGTCTTGTGACCTGTGTGAGGAGGGTCCCCCTCGTTGGTCAGCAGCCAGACAGTCACTCTTACCTTGGGTCACACCACATTGGCCTTCAGCTGTTGTCCCTCCCCTGTCTGTGTCCCTTGATAAAGAACTTGGCGGGCGGGGCCCGTCCTCTTGCTACCTGGCCAGCCTGCGTGCCGGTCAGAATAAACACCGGATCCCTCGCAAGAGCCATCTCTGGATTCTTTACTTCTGATATCGCCAGAGCTAGCAAGCTCTGTGTGGGCTTGGCCGCGTACCTTCATTGCACGGGTGAGACAGAAGCTGTATGCGAGGTGCCTGGACACCGCCAGGAGTTCCTGAGCCAGGAATTCTTATGGAAAAGCAAGTTTCCTCCACCAGTCAGGCCACACAGCGGCACTTGTTTCTCATTTAGATAGTTTTTGAGTTGCAGAGCTCTTTGCCTGTCTCAAAGTTTGCCATTTCATTCTTTGAGTTGTTGACTGTGTTAGCAGACATTGCAGAATTGATAATTTTGGGGAACTACTTTCATTATACTTGTTAAACTTTTGTTTTGCCTTTCTAAGGTAAACCAGATCAGCTTTGACAAGTTTCCTGGAAGAATACCATACACACTGTCTAATTGCTGATATGAAAGACAGGAATGGTCAGAAAGTGTTTCTAAAGACTCTGAAGCACACTCAACATGCTTGTTTTACTTGAGAGGCTCTGTGTGCTTGCTGTGTGACCTGTCATCTCTTGCCAGTTCTTGCTATGGGTGCAGTATGAAACTCGCTGAGCCCTGTGGGAGTCTTAAATCCCAAACCCTTAGGATCCCAACCTCTGTTGTCTGTGCCACAGCAATACAACCTGTATGTTTTCTGTGACTGTCTCATTCACTTATTGCCTGATAAGCAGCAGTGGAAGATAAAAAGGCCTTCCACTGATAAACCCTCCCTAGGAGCAGCCACATCCCATTGTTCTTGATACGAGTGGGACTCCAGTGATAGTTCGCTCTACATGGTTTGAAGGATACTTTGGTCTCAGAAACATCCCAGGTCACTTGAAAAGCAGCGTGCAGGTCTTTGGTGGCTCTGCACAGGGGTAGCCATGTCACCAGGACGTGCCGGACACTGTGGCAGTGTCCTTGTGTGTCCCGACGCGTGGTGCTGGCACTGGGCTGGGCAGCAGGGAAGAGAGAGGGGGAGTAGATCTCACTATCATTGTTTATTTCTCAAAGTGGCCACTGTCTGGTGCAGCTGTGTGGTGGCACAGTTTCAGCCCAGATAAGGCCCACTGGCAGAGATCCCTACATGTACAGGGCACACGTTGAGACAGAGCATCGCCGACTAAATCATTGCTGGGAGAAGACAATAATTGTGTTGAAATAATGCCTTGCTTATGAAGGAATCCTCCAGCTGTGGGCATGTATTATGCCAACTGCTGTGAAGTATTAATTGAACAATGAAGTTGGCTCAGATATGCGATGATGTTATTGCTCTGCATATGTATTTAAGTCAATCACAGGGGTCTTAGTAGAATAGTTTGGCCCAAACCACTCAAAGTGACCCCTCAGTGTAAGGGTCAGAGACAAAATGCAGTACTTGTGTGCTGAAAGAAAATGTGCATAAGAATGTTAAAGTATCTTAGATTATTTAAAATAAAAGATCAGTGATATTTAATTTTTTTTTTTTTTTTTTTTTGTTCTTTTTGTATTTTCATTTCGATTGTGGAAAATCTGAAACCAAATTAACAGTTTTCCAATTGTCTTCTTAGGGCTGCTATGTTTGGGGCTTTCATGTCCTGCAAGACAATGTCTTAATTAAAGTTTGCTCCTTTGTCCCTGGAGGGATTGATTTTATTTTGGGACAGTTGTTTAGTGTGGAAACAGATATTTTGGTTTTAGAGTTTATGAATTCTTTTTCCAGTTTCAGTCTTTTTGCCAACGTTGAATGTCCTTCAGGTGTTGTCTCCTTAGAGCACTGAGTAAATGGTAAGCAGAAGTAAACCAAACTAAGTAAAAACATTAATAGCTACAGACATTGACAGCAATTTTATTGAAAATATACCAAGTATGATCACTGTTCAGTTGTAGATAGATACATTCTGTATATAAGGTGTATTTTTGCATGGACAGGTACCTAGGTAGGCACCACTCTTGTCAGCTTAGTGCCAGTGTTGCTTTATAGGAATCAAATGTAAGAATTGAAGCTTCACCTTTCAGTGGACTCCAGCACTGAATTATTTACAAAGGAGCTGACTAAAACTGAATGGGCTGCTCTAGCTTTGAGGCTTCTTGCAGAATTTAAGAGATAACATTACCCAAGCTAAGCAATACCACCAACTTTCATAAATTTTCATTTTTTTCATATTGCAGGAAAGAAAAAATCCAAATTTCAGACTTTCAAGAACTTCTTTGCCAAGAAGAAAAGGAAAGAGCCTCCACCTCCCAGGGGAGAGAGTAATTTAAAACCTTGCCAGTCCAGCAGCGATGTCAGCATTGCTGTGCTCGACACTACTGCACTTCATTCACCGAAGGAGGCTGGGTAAGCTGGCAGGGAAAGAAAATAAATAAAAGTGGACCTCTCACAGCAGTAGGATGAAAGCATGAGTTGGCCTCTTAGGAACAACCTCTGTCCAAATTTGTGCAAAACAAGCCCTAATGCTGATGAAGGAATTCCAGGAATTTCCTCTTTCTAGTGCTTGAAGAGTCAGCCTGGAAAGGAGGGGGAGGGCAGCCGGGGGAAGGAGTGATCCAGCTTAGTCTAAAACTGCAGACAGCCCAGATTGCTTTGATTGGTTTTAGTGTTTGAAATCTGTCTAGGAAGGTCTGATCAGCAGCAGCTTTACAAGAGCATGATGACTGAGTACTGCTAGTACAGAGAAAACTTGTGAAGCTGTGTGGTTGTTTTTCAGCATCAGTGATGCCCTCTGTCATGGCTGCAGTAAAGAGAAAAGTATTTCTGGTATATTATCAATGTGTGATTGCTTCTTTAGCTTTCTTACCTAGCCCTTTAGGCATAGATAACAATTGAAGGCCCCGGTTTTGTGTCAGCCACCCCTGGAGGGCTGTGCATGTAAGTGAGGTTTGCAAGTCCGTAAGAGCATTTCTCAGCTCTCTGAATGGTGTTAGTCCAAAACTACATCCTTTTTTCAGTCAGTGTAATACAAGCTATCAGCTGCCACTGCAAACACTGCTTCACTGATAATCTTTAGACCATCAAACTACACAACACCTCTGTTGCAAATTCTGACTCTGGCCTGGAACAACCCTCTGAGCACTGTCACATCTCTTTCCAGGGGTGTCATGGAATGGTATCAGGTAAACTGTAATTTGGCTATTCTCCAGCTTCACACCCTCCTCATCCTCCCCCATTAGCCACTCATCCAGGCCTCTCTCTGGATTGCTCTAGGCCTTGGGTTGTGGAGCTGCGGACTAACAAAGCACTGTGACAAGACACTGGCCATGTCCAGTGGTTCGCAGTGTTTTGCTGGAGGAGACATTGGATGGAGGTGACACTAACAGAGGTCATGAATAGGTGACTAGAGTGCAACATGCTGAAATCAGCCCTGCTGCCAGATGCTTTCTTATCCTCAAACAAGGCATTTGGTGGAGCTGTACGCTGCATTTCTTTGGTGGAAAACTTTTAGATGTTACTTTCTCGTGGGTGCTTGTTCATCCTTGCCCCACCTTTCCAAACTCGCTGTGTGTGTTTTGGAAATGATTTGGGAATGAAACAACAATGTATTTGTTTTGTTTGTTAGCATAACAGCAACAGAGTAAGTGACCACGCCACCGGTCTCCTGGGGCAAGGGAAATTAGAGTCAGCCCAGTCCAAAAAGATTAGGAATATCTAAGCTTGCCCATAGGAGGGATCTGGCTTAAAATCAGCTGTCTGCTCCAGAGGCACTGTGGGTGAGAACTCTTTTTCTTGCCCTTAACCAAGTATTTCAAGTCCAACTGCTGTTTACCTCAGTGCTATCCTCCAGTGATTATGAACTGTATTGCAAGATCAGAGATCAGGAAGTGAGTCAAACCCTTCTGGTTTTTTCCCTTAGAGATGGGATTAGAGGGGCTATCCAAAAAGCTTAGGGATATGTTTGTCCTACTTGAAAACCCTGTCGTGTACAGACTCTGCATAAACACACTTTATAAGTACCTAAAGAGACTGAACTACATAATCCTTTAGAAAACCTGATCCTGAAAGCCACTGGAAATACAGCTTGTGAAGGGTTTACAGCAGGACCCTGAGCTTTGCAATTTCTGGCATGAAGAATATAAAACCCAATTCTAGAACAATGCTGCTGTTTGCTTGTTCTTTAGGCAAAAGCACTGATTTTCTTTTTTCTTCTTCTTTCTTCTTTTTTTTTAAACCATGTGTGGTAGGCTGACCCTGCTGGACACCAGGTGCCCACCAAAGATGTTCTGTCACTCCCATCCTCAGCTGGACATGGGAGAGAAAAGTTAATTAAAAGCTTTGAGGATCAAGATAAGGGCAGGGAGAGATCACTCACCAGCCACCATCACTACTTGTCCCCCTGCTTCAAACACTAACAAAAGGAGTGGGGCTGCAGCAACAAGAAATGGGAGATGGCACAAGCCATGATGGGTCTAGGAGCTTTGTGGCTACCTGTAGAGTCCCATCATTTCCTCCATTTTAGTGGGCAGCTTGAATGTTGATACACAAGAATGAATTGAGCATTTGTGTAGGGAAATCAATGTGGACATACAATGGCTGAAACATCTGGGCTTTAGTTAGTGCATCTTTAGCTTCAGCATAAAAAATCTAAATCTAAATCTAAATCTAAATCTAAATCTAAATCTAAATCTAAATCTAAATCTAAATCTAAATATAAACATACTGCCTGGAATTACAGAGGAATGCAGATTGGCACATAAGAGACTGATCTGTACTAAAGCTGCAGTTAATTCTATGTTTAATCCTATGCTTCATTGGTGACTGCCAGAAGCAAATACAGTAATTCTCTTGCAAACACATATGATACATATGCAGAGAGAGAAAGAAAAAGGGAGATCTTGTACTGGCAGTCTCAAGAACAAGGAAACCTCAGCTCTTATGTGTAAAGAATTCCCCAGCTAGAAAGGCAAATACATGCCAATGCACATGCATTCTTTGCAATAAATAAAATATGCCAACTAATGGTGAATATACATCACAGTAAATGAAAGCTGCATGACTGTTTTTCTTAATACAGTAAAATTATGTCTTGCCCATATGGAGTACCTCTCATGCTGAAAAGGACTATAAAATCAAACACAAAAGGATGGGATGGCTTCATTAATGATGAAATAAGGCAAGTGCCTTGCTTGTGTGTAGAACTGCTGTAGACTGTAGAACTGTAGACTAACATAGACATTAACCATGACATATAATGAGAGGAAGCACAAACTCTGACCTGTGCTGTGAGAGAAACAGCTCTGACTGCCTTCGACACAACATAAACTTAGAGAAAATCTATTTTGCCCTACTGTGAGGCTGTGTGTAACTGTAGACCAACTGACTACACCTTTGGGACAACAGAAGGGTTAGTCCAGCAGCTAGAGGAGGTGTGTCTGGAGATGTAAACAAGGGAGATGCAGAAGGAAAAAGAGTCATTTGTTTGGGTTTTTTTACATAGTGTATTTACTTAATGAATGTTCACAGTCTTTCAGGGCTTTCTTCTAAATGAAGAGAGAATCTTTGGTTAGGCAAATAGCAGAGACCTCTTCTATTTGATTTCCTTGCAGAAGAGCTTTGACATACTGAGTTTGTCTTGTCAGAGTTGTGTTCCTAATCATCCTCTGTTCCCCAGAGTCAAACTTTCAGAGGCAAAGCATTGCCTGCACAGCATCTGAGCCAAGGAATCCTTGTAATTTGTATTTGTTAATACTCTCATGGCCAACAACAAGAGAATATTCTGTGGTGTTTTCCAGTTCAAGACTAGGATGAAATCCTGGTAGAGGATATCCTTGTTGTCTTTTGGACAAAGAAATGTACAAATAGTGCCTGCCTATGCTGGTGGAATAATAAACGGCTAATAAATGATTTGGAACCTTCCTTGTTGTGCCATTCAAGTGCAAAATTTGCCCTGCAAAACTTAATAGCCCAAGCCCAATCAATCTCAGTTAATTACAACTCAGTTAACAGCTGTTGTGGGAACTCATAATTGCTTCACTGGGCTGAACACCCATTGAGCACAGAAACAGAGCAAGAATATCTTACCTAGGCACTTTAACCTGGCCATGGATAGGTCTGTAACTGTAGCCATGGAAACTTGTCCCATCTACATTTTTTAATACGCTTGGGATCTGATCATATTTAGGATACAGAGGAATACAACTGGTTTTATTGCTGGACATGAGAGGATTTGAATCAAGTTTGTTAATATGGCAAAATTAAATTTTCTGCCCACATTTGCAAGAAGGGAAAAACAATCCACCATCTTTGGCAGGTATGACACACACCAGGCTGCGAAAGTTGTATCCTAAATATCTCATGCTAGGCACACAGCCACCAAAGGAGGACAGGGGACTCCTGTTGTCCCTTTCTGCACTGCAGAACTTTCTCAGCGTGGTTTGCATCCAGCTAACTCCTAACGTCGTACCTAATCACCCTGGACTCCCTCTCTAGTCCACAGACTGACCTGTGCGTTCAATGCAGATGTTGAGTGCATCTGCAAAGGAACATCTGCATTTGATCAACATCCTAAAATGTTTCTCCTCCCTTCTGAGTATAAAAGAAGCTAACAGTGACTATCTTAAACATGCACAAATCTGAAGTTAAGCATGATGCATCCCACCCTAGCCTCTTTATCATCCTTCTGCCCTGGTGGTGTGGCTAATGTACGCAGTGCATTGACCACTCGTCCTTCCTTCCTTTCCAGGACCAAGGGTAGCATGGGAAACAAAGCCTTGTCCCATGACAGTGTCTTCATTTTTGAGTCTGCACCAGGAAATGTGGCAAGTGACATCTTGTCTCAGGAAAACATACCTGGAAGAGTGAAAACTTTGCAGGTGAGAACATCATCCCGTCATCAATAGTGCTGCTTTGTGTCAGCTGTCTTCCAGGAAACTCTGTTGCTTGATTCCTTTGCTGTGTGCCTTAGGATTTTCCTGACTGAAGTGTCCAAAGCCAAATTTGCTACTTTTGGATCTATTCTGCCTCTTGGAAGCTGAATTTTTTGAGCAGTCCTGGTGCTTTCAGCCTTGCCCAGTTCTCGTAGTGTGTGATGGTGATCCAGTTCATGAACTCTTGGGAACTTTCCTTATTAAGCATGTCCTCTTCCAATGGGATTTATATTCTTTACTTCATAGCTACTGCTTTTGAGTTGAGGCCATTTATTATACTGTAGTGTGTCCCTTACACTGGTATTCTTTAAATATTATTTGTGTTACTCTTTTTGGCAGTTCTGGCTCAGATGTTTTCACTATACATGGTAGTACCAGTAGCTGTGTAAGTGTGTGATGATGGATATGTCAGGGTGCTCTGACAGCTTTATTTATATAATTATTCTTCTGATCTCTGCCAGCAAAAGACACTGTATTCTGCTGGGTCATTTCCTTCTTCCAAGGCAATACTGAACCCTCCTTGACAGCTCCCTTATCAACTGTTGGTTATATTAATTGCATTTCACTAACTGCCCAGCTTGGAACACTCAGATAAAAGTTTAAGGTTTTTCCAGAGACTGAATACAAATGGTTGATAAAGGAGCCAAAGGTCATTGAAATTCTTCCTTTGCTCAGTGTGAGCTTCATGTTGCAAAACACAATTGAGTCACATGTTAAGTAATAGAAGATGCACAGAGGGACTTGTTCCTCTCTAACACTGCAAAATAGGCTAAGCTATTTTTTGTATAACAAAAGGAGTAGCAGAAGACATCATGTTCGTATATTACAGAACATTGTTGGGGAGGAAAATGCTCTTTTCATGCTATTTGCAGTCCACTGTGCCCTCTCCTCATTCATCATCCTGCATAGTAATGTAATACTGCCAGCACTATTTTTGTAACTATAACAGACAGACTTTTTCTGTGAGCTTGACTCCTGTCAGAATAAAAGCCAAGCACTAATAAAAGCAGTTACTTTCTTAGCAATGTAAATTGACTTCTACCAGTAGAAGACAGAATGCAAATTCAGTTTCCCCCACGCCACTTTGTTGTCTGCATGTAATAAATTTAATCAATCTAAGACAGGAAGTTGTGAAAAGAGACCAAAGCAAAATTGACTTTCTGTCTTTTACTCCCCATTAAGTGCACACATGTTTTATGCCTTGTGTTGCCCATATATCACAGTATTGCAATATATTGCCCATAAATTGCATAAGAAAGCTGTTTGAACTGGGAGGCTGGTGTTCTAGACATTGTGCTACCCTGTGTGGCAGTTAGATCTATAGGAATTATATTGCAAATGAATCTTGCTGAGTAAGAATTGCAGCTATTTAGATCTATTTTACAGAGGTGTAAATGAATGCATAGATTGCAGGAAAACACAAAACTAGGTTTAGAATTACCCAGTATGGTTTAATAAGCAAAGAAGCAGAAAAAATAAGTCTGTGTGTTTATCTTGGGAATATTCTGTTGAGATGTTTTCAGTTGAAGGACAAAGTTTGTGTTCAGACCTTGTTTCTATTCCAGCTTTGCCACAGCTGACAGACTTAAGCCAAGAATTTTAGTAATGGTGTTTCCTGAGATCTGAACATTTTTAGTTTGAGGGAACATCTGTCTACTTGTGAGTTTGCAGACTTTGTTTTATTTTTCTAGGGTCAGGGACTGCCAGAGCATTCTTTTGTGCAATCCCGGAAAAGAATCCCCATACTCCTTTACAAACAAAGTTGTTCCTGGCTGCTGTTACCATTCTTGCTGTAGACACAACCAGGATGTGATGATGGGGAAAATTAACAAGCAATTCGTTAGGGTGGACCAGAAATGAAATTGAATTGGTATTGTATAAAAATTGTGACTCAGCTTCGTGTGTGGGAGAGGGTTGTAACAAGCTCTCAAATTTGGAAGGGCTTTGTGAGGAAAAGGTGACTACTTAAACCTGGGATTGGGAATGCTGACTGGCAATACTTTGTGTACTAAATACTTAAATTTGCGTGACTAAAGAATTAAATCTAGAATTTTGAAAGTTTTAAATTTAAATGGAGTTAAACTGTAGTAAATTTTCTGGAATGGTGAAATTCCTGTATTCCTTTGGTAACTTACTGAATAAAACTGGTTTTGATTTTAATTTTATACCAACACCAGTTTTAATGATGGGTCCTTGATGAATGTAGCTAGATAAAATTTTATTAATGGCTCTTTTCTGTAAATGGTCTGTTACTTCAAGTTTTTCTGTTAACTAAAAGAATCTGCATATCTAATAGGAGCATCTGGGTTACAATGTGCTGAACATCCCTTTTAAATTGGACCATTGAAAGTCTATATTCTAAATTTCAACCACAGCTTCAGCTGCAGCAGAACATCAGACTTGGATCACCTCCTCTTGTTATAACTGGGAAAAAGCTGGAAGATGCAGGTGCTGTTTCTGAAGATGATGGTTTACCTAGAAGCCCTCCTGAAATGTCAACCCTTCATGAAGTTCTGACAGATTCGCCAAAAAAGGTATAATTGTCATGTCACCTTAGTGACCATCTGTACAGAAAAGATAAAATATGCCTGGAGAAGGGGAAGACCTTTTTGCTTGCTTGTGGTAAAATGTGATGGTACAGATCAGTTAGAACCAGAAGAAATTACCTAGGTGGATTATGGACTTGTCACTCTGAGGTATACCTAGGAAGTGACCCTACAAATACCGTTTCTGGGTACAATTTTCCATGCTTTTATGTAGACCAGGACTGTGACCTCAATCATTAGCAAATGCATGATTTTAGACTTCAGTGAACTTGTGAGAATTTGTAAATCTGATGATTTTAAAACAATAACCCAGAATAACTGTATGAAATATACACTGCCGCCTGTGATCAACCTTCCTGGTGTATCTCAATGCAAGAGAAATCTCCCCTACTTTATGTTTGATGTCAATGAAGAAATGAAACCTACTGTGTAAGGCAGGGACCCAGTGACCCTTCCTTTATTTTTCCTCTTGTGTTTTCTCATAATTAGCACTGGATATCCAGCTCAAGATAATTCAGTGTGATACTTCCCTTGACTTACCCTCTTCCTTGTTTTATCCCACAGTCCTCCAACCCTGTTCAGCATCATAGCTCTTTGAGTTTAGGCGGGACAGACAGTGAAGATGAACAGGTAAATAGCTCCTTTTCCTGCTAATAAACTTCCCTGAGACGTCATATGTGGAGTCTATATGGAGCCAGTACAGTAATTTTATTTTTTAAATTTATTCTGGGTGCAGTGTATCCTAGGAAACAATTCTTTAAGACTCCAGAGTGAGGCAAATGATACTTAAAATGTACATCTCAGGGTTTTGAATAAGAAATAATAAGACAGGCAGAAATCTACTGCTAAGTGGTTTGTGTGAACAGCACAGAGGCAGCTCTGTGACACAGTATGAATCTATAAAGTTACACAAAGAATTGAAGGCCACTTCAATTCTGCTTCCATGTCCCAGGGCCCCAATACCAAATAATTACACCTCCCCATCAGGGCTTGTATCTGCAATGCCCTGTATCTCTCTTCTCATGGGAAATAATTGCAGGACCAACCTTTCCTGATGCCAGGTATTCCACAGGAAAGGGTGTGTTTTAATTTGCAATTTTCTTTGGATGATAAAGGACCATGAGAAGCAGCATGTTCTGCTCTCAGAACAACACAGTTCTTGACCAGATTGGAAAAATTTAGAGGTCATATTTTTTGATATACCTTGACAGTTTTTGTGGATCAGATATGAAGATGTTTTCATGATCTTTAAAACTTCATCAGCATACGTGTTTGAAATGCTGTGTTATATCCTAAGCTTAAACAACACTAAATTGTGAATGCCAGGCACAATGCAATGGCTGTGTGTCACCCAGCGTTATGAATGAAGCTTGTTTGGCACATCCATGACATTTTGCAAATGTTCCAGAAAGTTTGGTCTGCATTTCAAAACAGTAGCAAAACCACTCAAAAGTCATATTTAGGGGCTTTTCTACGAACATTTCTGTAAACCCTTTACTTTGATAGCGCAGTCTAAGGTTACTGCTGTTCAGTTCCCCAGAGCAGCATTGCTGCGAGGCTGAGATCCACATCACTGTCTGGAAGATGGTTCTGTTATACTGAGAAGCATTTGATTTTCTTGAAAGTGAGTATTGAAAGAGAAAAGTGGCCATGGCAACTTTCTTAGAGATAATGAGGAGCAAGCATCCGTGCTACTTCTGTGGCTTTTTAATAATGAATTCCTGCACTGGGTCACGTTACTGGGATGAAAAAGCAGCTATACAAACGGCAGCAGTGTCTCCTGCTGGTGTGTGCATATACTGCAAACGGGTTTGCATGTAAGAACTGGGGTGGGGACAAGCTGAGGCTCTTACTGCGGCAGAGACAGGTATTTCTCCTTCTGTGTTACGTACAGTCGAACACACAGAACTGAGGATTCTCTATGCAGAGATGACTTTAGGCATGCATTTTAAAATGAGGATTTGTGTCCAAAAATACAGCCATTTCAAGCTTCTGAAATGGAATGACCTAACAAAGGAACTGTTCCAGAGATGTGGGGAAGTAAAGCAAAATTTTTGCAGCACTGTATTTGTGTTTTACAGATACCTTCTGGAGCTTCCTCCAGGCCCATCAGTCCTTTATCCTCTGCCACTCTGGGGACCCCCATTTCACAAGGCAGCAGCTTCCTTCCTGTTGATTTTACCATCCCTGCCAGCGCCCTTGGCTGCCTGAACACCTCAGCAGCTAGGCACAGAATTGCCATCAACCCTCGGAAACAGAAAGGCTTTACCAACAAGCATCAGCTACCCCTCCAGGTAGGTGTTTTCTGGAAAAGAATCACTGAGCAGAAGGAAATGACTGTGAGTTTTTAATTATTATTTTAAATATTTTAATTTCTTTTTTCTCTCCTATCCACTTTTCTTTACTTTTTCCATTGGAAGAAGGGAAAACACCTCTTTTGCACCAACCAACCAACCAGCCAACCAACCAAAAAAGACTGAAAACTTCAGTATCATGGAAACTGAAAAAAAGTGCAATTTTTGGTGTTCATTATTTAGCCAAAAATTGTGGGTTACGCTTCATTTGTAAAAACACTCCTGATGTTTGAAAAGCTAAATGTCAGTTTTAAAGAGGCCTAAGTCTATTTTTACAACTCTGGTTCTTAACTGGAATAGTACATTACCCACAGTGTTGGTAAATTACAGGGTGGAAGTTTTGTGTCTATGATTTGAGTATTCATAAAAATGCATGTGTATAAAGTACAATTTTTGTGCATGATTCTTTAATTAAAAAATTAAATCTTCACTTCTTTAGGTGGAACAGCTGGAAAATGAAGCATGTCTTCCTGAAACTCCAGAAAGGAAGGGAAATTCAACAGAATTACTTGAGAGTGACAAACATAAAAGAGATTGGGAAGGTAATGAAGACATAGGTATTGCTACTTTGGGTGCTTGAACTCTTCTGCATAACACTGACAGGAGCTGTTTGAATTGTAAGTCCTTTCAAACTAGGCATCTTTTGGTTCTATAACATAAAACCAATCCTGGCTGCTAAATCGTTGTGATGGAAAAGGTCAAGTACACTCAACAAAGTGATGCTGAAGTGGTGAACTTTGAGGGCAGCATTAAAAAAACCATGAGGTGAAAGCACCATGTTCAGAAGTACCTGCTCTGCACAGCTGGCTGGACCTCAATGAATGTGAAACTGAGTTCCTTAACACTCAGAAAAACCTTAACCTCGGCATTATATGTTGTGTGTGTCAGGTGACTTTGCTTGGCTTGTGTTTACTGGATCTTCCTTTGCCACTCACCCAGAGAGAATTTTCCAGGTCATTGCAGACAGCTTTTCTAGGCATACACATGAAGAAATGTCTAGGGAAATCTGGCTGATAGTCTTACAGCTAAGGGTATGTGCAAGAAAAAACTAAAGAGCAACTAATGTGGTACACCTGAAACAGACAGCAACTATCAGTCATTCCCTGGATTAGGTATGTTCAAACTAAAACTTTATTAGTCTCTCACTTGGACAGCCCATTTCTAAATAGGCTCTGATATTTATCAGTCAGCAGTGCCCAGACATGAGTATTTATGTTAAAGGACTGCACTACCTGGAATGAATTAGTCATACAGATGGTGTTTGAATTGTAAGCTTTAAGTGCCCACTCTTCTCTGTTTAATATAGGATTATCAGCCCAGGTGGGACACTGTGCAAAGGGAGGTGGTTTTAAGGAGACACCAGGTGTAAGAACTCCCACTGATGCTGCCCATGACTCTTATGATTCCACACTTGTGGCAGAAGACCCCTGTGCTTTGCTGCAAGAGGATGGGTGCCTTCCTGATGTGGATCATCAGTACAAAGCAGCCACGCTACTTCTGAGGCCTGAGCCTTCTCTAGTGGACCTGGAAGAACACCACAGTGCAAAAGTGTTGTACTCTGCAGATGAGTCTGCTAATGAATTGAAAGTACATCAGCAAAGTACCAGTACTGAAGCACCTGCACTTCCAGAACTGCAACAACTTGGAGGAGCTGTTGTGTCTCCAGACACACCAGCAGTCAACTTGTTTAGCAGTGGTGTGGAAACAATGGGCATGGATATATTGCCAGATGTTGCACAAAGTTCCTCAGTAGATTCTGTGGATCCAAACATTAAAGCCCAGGAAAAGGGGGATCCACTGTTTACTGGCAAAGAAGAACTCTGCTTTGGTACTACCGGGAATCATTCCAACCATGCTGTCTCAGATACTGCACTGAGCACTCCACAGGTTGCAGTAGCTGACTCAGAGTCTCGTTCTGACATCAAGACAGTCGCTGTTTTGAGACCTGAAAAGAGTTCAGTAGCAAAAAATGACAAAGAAACTTGTGAAATTATGGAATTTCAGTTATCCAAGGACAATGTAGAAAAAAATACAGACACTGCTGCATCTGTCTCAAAAGCAGTTTGTGTGGTACCTTGCAGTAAATTGGAAGTATGTTTTAAAGCAGAAACTGTTCCTGTTTCAAAGGGCAACCAAGGCAGTCAACATGCCAACACATCATACATTTCTGAAAAACTTTCCATTGGGTGTCTTGCCTCTTCAAGTATGTCTGGCTTGAAGAGTAATATATCTTCTGATGCTGACAGTAAGGAGTACCAGATAGGCAGTATAGCTTCTCACAGAAAAACAGCAGAAGGAAGTCAATCATCAGATGAAAATGTAAAAAGTCCACTGAAGACTGCTTCTGCTAAACCAGTCAGATTTACCATTGCACCAGCATGGCAAAGATCTCTCTCAGGGGGTTCAAATTCAAAGGAAGATTCCTATTCTAGAAGTTCTCCAACATCCCCTATAAGACCAGAGTTCTTTGAAGGAATGACAAAAGAACACACATGTTTTGATTCAGTTATGCAGGAATCAGCAAAAACCAACTCAGATAGATTTGATCGAGATTGTAAGGACAGAGATCTGCATTTGAATTCTTTTATGGAGTGGGTTGACCATGAAACACAAAACTTTGAGAACCCATTTGGGGTCAGACTAAGAAGAACATCATCTTTACTAAAATACCGGAATGAAAGCCATGTCGAGCCTCCAAAGTTGATCCCCTCAGCTGTTCCAATTGCTTCTTTTGCTTCAGTCAAGGAGGATCAGAAATTGATGGGCACTAGGAAGCTACCTCCAAGCCTTCCTGTCAGCACAAAATCAGTTGTTAAAAAAACAGATCTCCTAGAAGACAAAAATCCTCCTAAAGCAAGATCAGAAGAAGTGGCAAAGAAGCAAAATGGTCATACACCTTCAGGTATTTATGCTGTATTTGTATCCAAACATTGTAGAAAACACTGGTCATGTAAAGAGCCTTGGTAGAGCTGCACCAAAAAAAAAGAAAAAAAAATCCTCTTGACTGAGGACCAAATTCAGCCTTGAGTTCACCAGCACTATAATTTAATTGGCTTGATGATTTGGCCAGTCAAGAGAATTCTTGTCTTATCTTAATGAAGGGTGTGTTCCAGCAAGAATAACAACAGAATAATAGCTTAAGGGCCTCTGAAACATTTCTGGTATGAGGTATTTGTGCATATAGTTGGACTTTTAACACAGCTTTTTAAAACTTGCTGCAGTTTTGTAGTTAAAAATTCAGACTGCAGCTGCTCAAACCTTAACTAGGAGTTGCATTAGGTGTGATTGGTTTTTTTAACAATGGCTTAATTTAAAATATTTAAAAAGTGGTGAGGCAGCCTGGATTTTACTTCCTACATGAAAAAAATCATGATTATTGTACTCATGTAATCTGCAATGGAAGGATGTTGTTTCAGAGGCAAAATCCAGTTCACAGTGATCTCAGTGGGATTTCTGCCATTGACTTAGACAGAAGCAGAGTTGGGTCAAAAACGCTTGAATAAACAGAAAAAACAGTTATTGCCAAGGACAAAATCGTCAGGGAAGGTAATTTTATCTCTACCATGTTCAAAGGGTATTACAGATGCTGAAGGATTTAAAACGTGAAGCACTAGCTTTAGGCTGACTTGACCTAAATCCCTTCTTTACTCCAAAAATGCTTCTTTTGTAGAAAAGGTCTCTCTTTATTTGGAAACTTCTTCCTCTGAACCAGCTTGGGTCTCCATGGCGAAGCTAAAACAAAAGGGTTTCCAGGACCATCCTCTTGCCAAAGAACATAAAGATGAAGACAAAGCTTTGACCAAAGTGGAACAAGAGGAGGTAGAGTACCAAGTAATGTTGCATGGGTGTGAATCCTGCCCCAGGTCACCTGGATACTTTTGCAAACTGTTCAGTATTGTCCTCATGGGAGGTGTGTTGTGAGCACTACTCAAAGAGAGCTTTGCAGGCCTGGCCTCTAAAACACTGAGACAGACAGCTGATGCAAGTGAGCAAACACCTGTGGCTGCACTGTCACAGGGATTAGTTTCAGAGCTGGATCGTCCTATATGTTCCTTCTCACTGCTCAAACCTGAACCTCTCAGAACTTTCTTATTGCCCAGAGTGTATTTATGTAGCCCAAGAGCTGCTTTGAGTTGCATTAGCTTCCTCACTGCCTTCTCCCTCCCTCCCATAGGATGTTCCCAACCATGCTTGCCTGTTTTTTTCTGCATTTCCACAGCCAGGTTTGAGAGGTTGCCAGGGAGAGCTTTATGAGTGCCCATGGCTGGCAGTTAGTTGCATTCTTTTCTTCTCTCCTCATGCTGTAGCAAGAGATCTGTGTTAGTGAGAACACACTGAAGAAGAATATGCCTTCCAGCTCTCAGGACAAGAAAACACAAACGAAGACCGGTGTGTCTGCAGCAGCAGGTATTCTTTTTCTTTACGTAGTGGCTACAGTTTGCACCAGTAAGTGGTGTGGGTGGCAGGTGACGGGAGAAGAGAGACACCATTTTTATGATCAGCACACTTTATACAAGGCCTATTCAGACTATAGTTTGTGTGCAAGTCAACATAATGGCTTGTTCGCTCAGCAGAGAAAGCAAGTGAGGAATTCTTATCTCCGCTGCCAGTTCATGAAATGGCATATAAACAGTCTGGTGATTTATTACTGGCCAAGGTCAGTAATAAAGAATAGCAGTTGAAGTTGGAGAGTGTCCAGAAGAAAGCAGCAAAAAAGGTCAGGTCTTCTAGATCTCCAGTCAGCCAGGAAATACTGATAGGAGTGGGGTTGTTTAGTCTAGAAAAGACAACTAAATTTTTGCAGAGGACAAGACTAGTCTTTATGGTCAGCATGAACTTAAAATGCACCAGGGGATGTTTAGCTTAGATGTTAGGAAATACTTTCTAACAATAGGAGCAGTGAGGTGCAGAAGAGTGTGGCTTGCATATGGAGAGTGTGCAGTTTCCGTGGCCGAATGTGTTGAATAGATAAACACGTACCAAGAATAATTTAAGTAGAGTCAGTTTCACCCTCAGGTGAACACAGAGGCTGGATGGCCCCTCTTCTGAACACTTAGCTGTGTTTCTCTCTGTTAAAGATGCAGGGGAAGAATGTGACTCAGACTTCGTGACTCACATTATCTCTTCCAAGGCTTCTGCTGGGCTGCAGCTTATCCCTCCTTGCTTACTCGGTGTGGTGCCAAACCTCAGAGACAAGCTCCAGCTAGATACAGATAAGCCAGTCCTTCAGCTGTAAAAGCATATTGTGCTAGCTGAAAGCTATTGATTGCAGATACTGCCTAAGTAGATAAGAAATGCACCGCTGTGCCAGAGCTGTGGCTTTTCCATTGCAGATTCCTGTAGCTGACACAGTAAGAGATGCTGTCTGGAGAGAGCTCATGCATCTGGCTCCTTTCCCTGTGTAATCCAGCAGCACCCAGAGTTGTTGTACTAGAGATATTTGGGAGTATTTCTGTGCTGCTCCCTGCAGTAGTTATTGCTAGAGCTGTTAACCATTTCTGAATCTACAGGTTCTACAAAATTAGCTTTCTCCTTTACTACAGTAGGTGGCTGGCTCAGTATGTTTGCACCAACACAGAGGCTCTGATGTCGGTTGCAGCTAACTTTGTGTGTGTGTGATTAAAATACCATAGCTTTTAAAAAAGATTCTGTTACAGGCCAGCCTTGTCTTATTGTTTTAGGTGCAAAGTGAGAGATGAAACATAAACAGGCCAAGATTTTTGCTCAGATGAGGTCTTCCTTTGAAAGGCTGATTTCTATATATTGCATTGTCCTAACCTTGGAAGCCCAGCAGCCTTTGGTCAAAATTCAGAACTTCACAAACCACTCTGCTACTCGTTTACTAGAACTTGCAGTCTTTGTGGTGCTTGCAGCAGAATTACAAGTTTTTGTGTGTTACCACTTCCCCAGAATTGGGGAAATTTCATGACATCCAGTGACTGTTTCCTCGCCTCCAGAGGCAGCATTTATAGGCATATTCTGGTGTCCCACGACTTGAGCTTCACAAAAAGCTCTGACTAGTGCTGATGTTTAAGGAAAACACTGCTCTTCTGCTGCTCAGAAAGCCAGGCCCTACTGTTCAGGAAATGTTCAGCACTGTCTACATATGAGTAGGAAATTTGGAATCCCAAATGTAAACTCTTCTTTGGTTTGGTTCCCGTTAGCCCAACCAGGACTTTGTCTAGTTGAAAGTGCTGGTGGTGGAAAGGATGTAGAGTTAATATCCAGAGGAGTTATTTATTTGGATTGTTGTGCTTATTATGAAGAAGGTTCTCTCCCAAAATGTGGAAATAATTTTTCAAAATCAAAATTTCAGTAACACTTGAATTCCTACCTTGTCTTAGATACTTCTGAAAATTTCCTGTATATGTAGAGCTGCAGCCTGTTTAAAGGACAGTACACTTCCTCCAGTATTCCTAAGTACAGTTTGCCTCCTGCAAGAACTACCAACCAGCCAGAACTTTTAAAAAACCAGAGACCTCTTGAGTGAAAATAGGGAACTACTTTAGCTCTGCTTGGGAGTGTGACTAATGGAGCTGATAGATATTTTCTGTTGATTTCAGTGCAAGCAAGATCAAGCTTCTTTACTTAACATGGCTAAGACATAAATTTTGAAAAATTTCAAACAAGGTGAACGGAGGAGTCCTTTTCTAAACAGGAACTCAAAGCTGTAAAAGAAGTATTATCTGTATTCCTACATCCTTCGTGAGTATGACAGGAGTCTGTTAGGCTGCATCAAGAGGAACATCTAGTACCATCAGAATCCCACCACCATAGCTTACAAGTGAAAGTACATAAAGCACTGGTTTGATTCCTATCTAGTATTTAATAATATTGCTGGAGCAATATTTGTGTTGGCAGTGAAGACTAAGAAAAATCTTTAAGTCTTCTCAGTATTGGAAAACATAAACTTTTAACTCCATGGCAAGCCTGGGGTGATCCTTATCCTGCAGCTGTTTTGTTTCTGTTTTCCTGCATATTCAGGAGTCTTATTCCTAGATTTTCTTGCACTCACAGAGCAGAATTAGCCTGTGGAACTCCTTGCTGTGCCCTTTAATAGAAATCAAGTGTTTGAAAAATTAAGAAATGTATTAACCAAGAATATGAATTAGAGAAATAACTGGGACTATAGTCTTCACATGCTTGAAGAATTTTGAAAAGTTTCCTTCATTTATCTGGGCTTAGACACTTGCTGTTTGTTCTGATGAGAAGATTTTTTAATGGGCACATTACTCACTGTTTAGTATCAATTTTCCTGTTGCGGTAGCTGGTCCTCACAATTGCTGTAGCTGGACCAGAGAGTGCCAGCAATAGCCAATTAACAATTCCTTTGAGTTATTGGTGAGTCACAAGCATTTTGGGCTGTAAAACAGTTTCTTTAGAGAGAAGAAAATATTATTGGCAGAAATTGAGTTTTTAACTCTCTAGCCTTCTGATGAGTGATGTATATCTTCTCATTGGCAGGTAAAGCTGGACCTATTTCTCAGGAAGCACCTGTGGTTCCTGCTGTTGAAAAGGAAGCAAGGCACTCCTCTAACCTGCCAATGACACCCTGCAGTCCTGCTGAACCACCCTGGCTGTCTCTGGCCAAGAAGAAGGCCAAAGCATGGAGTGAAATGCCCCAGATTGTACAATAGCAAAAGTCATGAGCATACTTCTTTGCATTGCCAATAGCTGTGTTAACTCCATTTAATCCCTTCTTTACTGTGAACTTTTTTTTTTTTTGAAGAAATAAGAGCCTTAAAAGTTTTGATCAGAATGTTGTATGTAAATACACAATGAAGAAATGTCATTGTGGGCTTAATTTGATGTATTAGGAAGCTGAGCATTTCCTACTACCAAACACTAGGAAAATTTGATTCATTTTTATATGCTTACACATCTGGTGATGGTGATGTTATAAGAAGATATGCTTCAGGCTTTTGAAACATTTCTCTAGCAAAATATGTTTTTAAAGTTTCTTTTAAAGAAACTTTTTCTTTTAAAAAGACCATACAGTATTTTGTACAGTTTTGCTTTCAGCTAAGAAATTAATGTATGCTATAAAATAGATACAATGCTGGGCACTGACGCATCATGAGTCATGGACATTGATGTCATCACAGTTCTTCCTCTAATGCTCTGTGATGGGCAGCCTGACTTTGCTTCAGATTGTTAATGGATCTGTTTTGTGATAGCTGTAAGATCTAAACACATCGTGAGTTGGAGTGATTCTGGCTTTTGTGTGGTTTGAAGTCACAGTGCTGTTGATCTTGTGCTTTGCTCACAGATACCCACTGGAGTGGCCCGGAGCTGCACGCTCATTCACTCCCACGCACTGGAAAATCACCACACTGTAGCATATAGTCTGCTTTCTGTTATAACATTAGAAATCTGGGTAATTTAAACATTCTACTACAAAAATCCGGCCTTTCTTTAATTATGGCAAATAGTGATTTTTTTGGTGAGATTCCTCAGCCAATTGTCTCTCTTAAAGAGTGTGTTGGGGGGAGAACTTGCTCCTTAGAAAGTGGCATCTTGTTTTCAAGATATGCCATTCTCCATGTTCATAAGGATGTATATTTAGTCAATTGCATCTAATGTTAGTCATAAAAGGGTCATCTGCTTTCCTTCTTGTCTCATCAGTCTTTAACCAGTAACTCAACGTCAGTCTGAGAATGTGCAGCTGGGGCAGGATTATTCTCTCAGGGCATGGTCTTGCAGTCACTTAAACTCACAGAAGTTTTGCTGTTGACTTTGAAGGATGCAGACACTTGAAAAATAAGCTTTGTGAAATGCTGTTGGTGGCTTAAGTGACAGTGGCATTTACTTGTCCTTCCAGTTCTTGCAGCATTGCACGTTTATGTAGTTTTTGTTTACAATCAGTACAAAATTTGAAGGCTGGCTTGGTTGATGGAGTGTTTTTAGCTGGAAAGCTGGTTGGAATTTTTAAAGGAAAATATTATCTCTTGATAGGATTAACTGCAAACCAAAAAATTTGGTTTCAGGTCAGCTCAAGCAAGACTTTAATCTTCCAGTCTTGACCTGAATTTAATATGTAGCTTTTGCAATTTGAAAACAGTATTAATTAGGAGCTAGACTGTGTTTTTAATTATTTTTTTTTATATAGGTGAAAACTTACTTGCCGAGGAAGGCTCAGAATCTATAGATACTATTTATTCTGGACTAACACCAGAAAGAGTAGGAGTTTCACACTGGCTTGGTAATCAATGCTTATTTTGTAACTTGTTTTTCTCTGCTTTAGGAAGCATATCTTTCCTTAGAAAGAACTGAAACATCTGTATTTCTCTGAAACTTTTGAGTGTAATGTAAATGAATATACTCCACTTTGATTCCTGAAATTTTGTACAGCTGCCATTCCACCACAAGCTTACTGACCCCGTGTAACATACAGGCCTTTCTATATTTAGCAAACTCTCTTCTCATTCCGTTAATGTGAATCGTAGTTCTTCACCCAAAGTACTGCAAAGGATACTATAATCTCTCTTTCCCTGTGTTTCCTTTTGATCTTAATATTCTTCCTGTCTTTTATGTTTGGTATGTATATATGGTTTTGTAACCCTTGTCTTGAAGGAACGCCTTTTGTATTCCATTCCCTTATTTGGTTTACTGTTATATGCTGATGCCAGTGATGATGATATAATTTCTGGGAAAAAAAGAGGGATGGATGGCCCTTATTCATTAAGGAAGAAATAAAAAGGAGTCTTTGCTCAGTATTGACTCTATACATGGATAAACTGCATAGGTTTTGTTTTGAGGCGATTTTGTGTGACTTAAGACTGATCAACACAGCTGGTCAGACCAAGGAACTTTTCTAAATCTAAGTTTAAAACATCGTGAGAGAGCTGATGGCTCTCCTGTTCTTCTGGAGTTATTGCTCCTTCAGTGCAGAGTTGGTTTGAAGGCAGGCGCTCGTGGTCATAGGACAACTTGAAAATACTTGTTTGTATGTGTTCAAAGAAGCTGCTTGAGGACATTTTTGGAGTGCTTTAACAAAGAAGAAAACACAAGAGAATCCTGTGATGTATATTTGAAATTCACTTGCATTCTGGATTTCAGCAATTAATGTTTTCAAATCTCTCTGTGCAACTAAGAACAAAAAGCATGTAGAGAAAACATCAAAACTGAGTCTCATGTAATCACAGGAGGTTGGAAGATGGGATTATAAGATAAATGTTGAAATATCAATGGTTTATTGTTGCATTTATAGAAGTTGGTAACTCTGTTAGCATGGTTTTGATTTCTTGTTGCCCTAGTGTAGTTTTTAGGTGTTCAATGAGTAAAAATAATATAATAAGCTAATTTTGGGTGATTTATTCTAGACACAGTCACTGTCTTTGAAAATAAGCCGTGTTGAAGTGCAGAATTCTTTGCAGGATGTCACTGTGAGATTTTGTGGCTCAGAATCTGTAGTGGAGGATGTAGGAGGCTGTTTTTGGAATTCCCTGTGCCTGGAACTTGGCTCTGTGTGACAGCAGAGGGAGCTGGTGCCATGCCTGAGCAGCGCAGGAGGAGGATTTCAGTGTACGTTTGTATGTGCAGTTATGAGAGGAAAGCACTAAACAGTAGCCTTCTCATGGAGGAGTTTGTATTTTTAAGGGCTATTGTCTAAAATAAAATATGTAATTAGTTTTGAAGTATTGCAGTAGAAATTCTCAGCTCAGAAAAGCTGCAGTTCCTGAGTGTGTGCCACCTGCTCTCCTAAGTGCTTTTCAGATCAATACAGGAAAGGTATTAGCCTGTGAGGGTATACTGTCCTTTAGAACTGTTTCTGGAAAAGGATAGATCTGAAGGATACAAGTAATGAGAGATGTGATTAGCAGCCTAATAAAAAAGGCAAACATTTCTCTTTGTCTTTTTCTCCAGTATTTGCTAGCCTACCTACACTTTTGTTAGAGATTTATCCTGGTTATAAGATTTGACAAATTTGTCACATCAATCATCACCAAAATGTTAGTAATGATGATGTGGAACCTCTTGGGGAATCTGAGCATCTGTTTAGGATTCTGACCTTGATTTGCTTGCTATACTATAGAATTTTGTCTCCTCTATGTTGTCAGGAAGTATTGCACCCAAAGTATCAATATTTGTTACAGGCTACAGCCTGGGATAGTTCTTGGTTCACTGAAACCTCTGTTTTTAATTGAAAACAGCTTTTTATGTCTTTTATGGAAGTAGGCAAGTGAAATAAACTGTAAATTCTGAACTTGGAACACAAACCCACGCATCTGCCCAGAACAAAAAGGTTACTCAGGTATTTCCAGCTGGGTAGTTGAAGGGCCATGGTTCGATGATAAATGAAAGTTCAGCTTGAGAAATTAAAGGCTTAGAGTGGGAAGGTACAATTCAAATTACTCTTCCATTGTGGGATGGATCTAAGCCCAAGGAAGGGCACTGAAAGAGACCTTTAAATAGTGGCTCTTCCTGCATTTCTCTCTGCACATAAGGGATACCAGACCTTGTTGCTTTGAACCACGTTAAGTAAGTGAGCACCATGACTGCACTGCAAATCAAAACCTGTTGTGAGCTGCTGATCAAATCCATAGCAGTGCACCACTTTAAATGGAATTGCTGTATGATCTGTGCATTAAAAATGCAACTTCTCAGGAGTGAGCTAAGCCAAAGTGTAGCAGCTTCCTCTGACTTGAGGGGCAGATTATTGTCTATGGAAAATGTGAGATGCTGTTTTTATTCTCATTGTGCTAGGAGTGATTAAAAAAGAAACTATTTTAATAGCTGTTTATTTTTTAGAGGCAGTTCAAAGAAGAAAAATCTAGAGGCAGATTATCTAAACAGGATTATTAACTGTCAATTCTTGGACTGATCTGTAAGCCAAGTTAGTCACTAAACAAGAAGTAGGTATGGAAATGGGTGAAGTGCAGAGTATTTAATTTATATAACTTTGTATGATGTAGAATTAGAAAGACAGAGGAAGAGGTTGATTGACATAAATAACCTACATGGAGAAGGTTGTTTGGTACCTGGAAGACTCATTCCAGGCTTTTCTTCTCTCTGCCTCAGAATATACTGCTTCCCTCTCTAAGCATTCTTACTTTTCATTTGTGACATCAAACCCAATTTTTACTTAACCTGTTTTGTAGTCAGTCCTATTTTACAGAATTTGGATGAAAAGCTGGCAAGCCCAAGATCACATACCTGTCAATACTGGCAACCCTTGTTCAAAGTTCACCCTAATCTACATGGTTAAGCTAATACTTAATTGCATTTTCCCTATTATACCATTCTGACTCCAAATTAGTTTTGATTTACAGGTATTTTTCCAACACAGAAGGGTGGGGTTGACTGCTTGAAAATTAGAGCCTTGCCACATTGCTCAGGAATATGTTTCTGTGACATTGAGGTAACTTCTTCCAAGTTACACAATAAGTTCACTGTAGCAACTGCAGCAATGTATGGGAAAGGGTCGAAGTCCTGGGGCTGTGTTGTGTTTCCATGGAGTTTAAATTCCATGCAGCAGCCTCCCCTAATGATGTCACTGCAGTGCTGAGAGCTGACAAAGCAGGAGGGGATGTTGCTGGTTGGCTCTTCGCAGGTGACACTCAGGCTGTCTGTGTCACTGGTGACGTGGGCAGGGGGGTAAAGTGACAGTCACTGAGCAATGGTGCAGGGGTGACTTGCACCCCAAAGGTGCAAATTTACCAGTTGTGCCTGTGGGATGAAATAACTTCACTGGACTTTGTGAGCTGTAGAAATATGTTTTATTCATACAGGAGTAAATACAGTGACATTTCTGTCACAGCTAGATGTACCAATTAGGATATATCTACATTAAATTAGAGCTATGTTTTAAACACAAGAGGCATTTACTGAGTTTGGATCCTGAGTCATACATATTTCAAAGAAGAGGAATAAATATCTGTTTTAGTACAGCATTTAATTCGTAAGGGGAGTTCTACCCAAAGATGAGTGACCTCATCTGTAGTTGCATGAAAAGAAATCAGAACAGAGCCTCATTTTATGGGGGTTTTTCTTCCGCTTTGACAGAACAATTTATTACAAAAGCATCCTTAGTGTTATGATCCCTAAAAAAAATAACTGTCTCCTTACTTTGCATTGTTTATAAAATAAGAGCTTTGGCTGTGAGATGTTCTACATATTGTGGTAGAATAATCACAAAATAATTGCATGTAAAATGCTAGAAGAATCAATATCAGATCTTATTTGCTATTTATTCAATAATTTCACAGCATGACTTGCTAGTAAAGCCCAAATGCTGCAAAATGCTCCATCATGGTTCAGTATGGGCTGGGGCTTGGACTGACCCCGTGGGGCCTGTCCAAAGGTAGGTTGAAGGTCTAGTCCTGCTCTTCACTGGACAGAGTGATAATTGGATTTGGCCCCTTTTCAGAGATGTTTAAGCAAAGTGGAACAAAAGCTTTCAGAAAAGTATGTTATTTTTTTAATAGTGAACCATGTCATGCAAATTCAAACAATATAACTCAGGGATTGACATGGCATGGGCTGATGTGACAAAGTGTAATGTTGCAATCTAGAGTCCAACCATACTTGGATGGGGGAGAAGTTGGGTCTTACCACTTATTCCTGGGAATCCAAGCCTGGTAAGCAGGTTGGTGTGGTTCTGAGGCTGTGCTCAGTCTAACACCTCTAGGACGTGTTTGGCTTAGACTTGCTGGGTGTGAAGGTCTTCACTTGTTCCTAAGTAATGCACCCCAAAATGGTATCTGAAGTGGTCAGAAGTTCCAAGCAAATGCGTCTTCTCTAAAGCCATGTTTGATAAGTCACTTCTGAAAATCCTTTAAATCCCAATGAGCAGTAGCTGCTCCGTGCAGTGCATTTGCATCCGTGCCCAGAGGCACCCTGCATGTTTGGCTTTGCATTCAGACAGCAGCTCCCTCCTGCCATACAGCAGGACAAGTGTTTGTGCAGCTTCAGTTTAGGGGCTCTCTTGAGAGAGCTATGGCCAGTCCTTACCCAGACAGGTGTATTTCATGGCTTGTTTGATTAATCTGGCTCAGTGGGTTTCCTACAGCACAGGTGTCTTTATAACTGCAAGCCACTTATTTGGCCTAGTGCGCTCCGTTTACATGTATCAACAGTCTCCTTTGCAATTTCACCAAAGTCACTGGCATTGGCAGAAATTGGGTGAATGTAATTTGTTTATACTGGTTTATATCTGATTCCATCCTTTTCTTGTGGATTTCACCTTTGAAGGCAGTAGCTCAAAAGTGAGAGTATACAGTCACACTGCTCTGACATTCATTTTTAGAGCATTCCACTCCTTTAAAAAGGCAGTTTGTATCTCTCGAAAGCTAATGGCATAGCAGAAGGAGCTGGGATGGAGTGGTGGGATGCCTGAACCCCTCTGTGGAGACTTACGGTGAGGCAGAGCCTATTCCCCTCCCCGCTTGACCTTCTGTGCCCTGGTCAGCAGCCTGAGACCTGGCTTGGGAGCAGTGGGGTGAAGCAGGAGGCTGGAGTGTCCCGCCCCATCCCTGCTCTGGGCACTGGAGTCTCACGGTCTGAACTGGCCCCGAGCTCGGCGGCCGCGCCGGGGCTGCCCGGGAGCCGCTCCTGCTCTCCGCAGCGGGATCGGTGGCTCGGCTTCCTGCAGACACTCCGCAGGCGGCTGCGGCTCGCAGGCGCAAAGCCCCGGCATTTATTTACTGTCCGCTAGTGTTTTCCTCGCTGTGCTGATGTAACCAAGGCCATTGCATAATAAACTAGTCCTCAAAATTACTTTCTCGTAGTTTTTGCCATGTGAAAGGAGTGGAGCCAGCAATGCTGGCGGTGTCCAGAGCCAGAGCTGCTGGAGCATCTGATTCCTTTGCCTCGGACAAGCAGCTTGTCGGTCTTCTCACTCTGTTCAATAATGGGAATTTCAGAAGTGTGAGTACACACTTTTGTATTGACTGAACAGGTAAAACCAACAATTTTTCCAGACAGAACTCATACTTTTGCTAGATTTTCGCATTTGTTTTTATTAACAGTATGGGTCTGTAACCACAGTACTGCAGCAAAGATTTTTTATTTTAGGAAGTGACCTAAACAGCAACAGCCTTTATGCAATTCTCCAAAGAAATGTAAAATAACAAGAAGGATTTCAGTGCTAAGTGGCACTTCAGGCTTTCTTTCAGATGTTAGGAACAGCTCTGTCAGACAGGAACAAATCTGCTAAAGCCAATGGAATTAGTTTGGTCTAAATAAGATTATAATTGGGCCTTTTTGTTTCGGCATTGCTCAAAAATAAATCCCAGTAAACAACTTGAGGTCAAGTCTAGCTATGCCAGAACTATGTTGAAATTGGGGGAAATTGCCCCAAATTCACTGTCCAATAGCCTACAGCGTAAAAATGGTTGACTATACATCTGTATTTCCTAGGTAGCCCTTTCAGAACTTGACTGGTAATTAACAATTCTAGTCTGTTACTAGAAATACTATTTTGTTGCCTTCTTTGACTTCCTCGATGTCACTGCCAACATTCCTTCCCCTGAGCTGTCCCAAGGTGGGAGATTTCACAGGCTGACCACAGCTGAAGTGAGCTTTTGGTTCTGTGTGTTGTGGAACTGTAATTCAGATACGCTGCTCTGGTCCAAATTTGGATCTGAGCTCCCTCAAAGCGTGGGGATATTTGGAGGATTGTTTTTGTTTTTAAACCCATGCAATTTTCCTGTTCTTATTAACAGTGTTAATTTTGGACTCACTCTATTAACATACAGCCTAATAGCAGAATAGCTGCTACTATCAACACATAATCATAAATATTTCTACTAATAGCCCAAGCCTGACATTCTGACTCTAATTAATCTGATTATGCTTAATAATAAATTGTAGTAATGTTTTGGACATATTTTTAACTGGTAAGGCTGCTAATCAGTTTTGCTAAAATGGCATTCATTGGGCTAGGGATTTACCTTGCTTGAAGGCAGTATTAATCCCTGGCTGAAAAGATGACTTTGTATTTCTGGAATCATCAAACTAACTTTTTTTTTATTATTCTTTGTAGTGCAGTGAGGTGCATTGAAAGAAATCAATTTATGGGAAACAGTCCATCTACTGCATGAAAAATAGTTTTGGGGTAGTTCTTAGCTTATTTTGGCTTTCTTACGTCTTTGATGACTTAACAGCTGTGTACTTAACGCACAGAAATGAGAGCTAAACTGGTCACCTGTGATCATTTATTGTCACAGAAGCAGTGAAGTGCTTGTGTCTAATGCAGGCCTATGTTTGGAGGCAAATTTTGTCTAGCTAGGAAGGGCTGAAAATAGGAAGCTGGTTTCCATTCTGGTTTCCCAGAAGAGTGTGTGTGTTTTGGCTCCAAAGAAGGCAGGGAGTAGACATAGAGTGTTTGCCTGTTTTTTACAGGATATGCTACTTCACTCTTGCCTGATACCTATTTCATGGAATGTAAATTTGTTGTGCAAATTTGCCTTCTAGCACTGGTTTGCTATGGAAACTTGTCCAGCATCTTTTATGCTCCAGTGAGACAAGGCCTTGTGAGACCTGCAGGTGCCTGCAGGACTTGTGGATGGTTGACTTTGACCAATGTGAAATGATGGTTTCACGTTCAGTGCCTTTGCTGAACTACCACTGATGCAAACTGCCTCCACAGAATAATCCCAGTGTAAACTTTTCCTAAAGGATTGAGGAAAAAAGTCGGTCTCTGGCAATGAAATGCTGTTTTTATTTTAGGCATCTCAATGTATGAGTGAGGAAGTAATCTGATTAGCACATTTGCTAGAGAAATGAGCCAATGGGAAGGTGAAAATATTAATAAAAGATAGAGTTGATTTATACTCAAACTGGCCTTTAAATTTGCAATATATGCTGTAAGAACATGCTTATATAACCTCTATTTCTATTCATAAAGGTTTATGTGGGTCTATATTGAATTATGCATTTAAAATTAATCCACTGAGGCAGCCCACTGAGATGCCACTTCTCATTTAGTAACTGCATTAAGGACTTTGTGCTTCATTTAGAAACTGTGAGAAGCTTTCTTTGTGCTGTGGAGAGGAACTGGCCTGCCAGATTCAGACTGGCTATTATAGGGTCTTTAAAACAACCATCTCTCTGTCTCTCTCTTTCCAAGTTACCAGTAAAATTCTATTCTTGACTCGTGTGACCCGACTCATGCAGCTTGGCTGAACCTGACAGACCCAACTGACTTGTGTCAGATTCTTAGAAGAGATTAATGAAGATTTTCTTCAGGGGCTGGGAACAGCTGATCCTGCCTTTGCAAGGCTGTGGGGACCCAGAATGCACAGACGCACACATTGGGTTTTTATACCAGCAGCTGTAATTCAGATTTATTTAGGGTTTTGTTTGTGTGGTTCCAGTTCCTCAGACATTGCAAAAGGGTCAAGAGCTCTTCTAGATGTTTACATGGATTTTATTCTAAGAAATCTTAGACTCTTAGTTTGTCTGATTTGCATTCTTCGGAGTGCAATTACGCTGCAAAAATGGCATTGTGAGGCTCTGTGTTGTATCTGAATTAAACTTCTTTAGCTTAAAAATAAAAGCGTATTAGTTCTGCATATCCACACTAGTATAAAATACAGATTGACATATCTACAAAGCCTATCTTGTTGATCACAAAAAATGACTTGGTGTGGGAATGAGTGCCTTTATTGACTCAGGGCAAACCGTTGTCTTCCTGTTCTGCTTCTGGTTATTAAGACAATGCTTTGTGGCCTTAGTTTAAAAAACTTGTGAAATACCTGGCAAGGCTCAGTTTGTGTTTCTCATTCTGGGAACTGTGCTCATACTGCCAAAATATTCACGTGTCTTCTAAATATTTAAGAAGTTAATTCTGTGAATACTGACACGGAAGAAGTTTTCTCTCATACAGAGTTGTGTATCTTCTCTTCCATATTTCCCACTGCATTTGTTCCCTGTCCCTTGTATTCTCTACTCCACTTTGCAGATAGTCCAGAGCCACCTGGAAGTTCACCACCTTCTCTCTGTATGCACCTGCATGTTGGGTGATTGACTGGCAGGTTGAAATTTGAAAGGAGGTGGTAGAAACATCAAAAAAATTGGTTAAAAGTCAACCACCTTTTTCAAAACTTCTCAGAGATGATGGACATGCAGGACCATATTGTAAGTGAAGTTCTGTATAAACCCAGGCTAAAAGTATAAACAGTTGTAAGAAGAACATTCTCTCATTTTTACATTGTCTCCATTTACCAAACTTGTTTTGTTTGCTGCTTTATTTTTGTGTGAGAGAATTAATATGTGTGATTTACTAGAGGGAAGCTAAGTTGAAAAAAGGGATTTTTACCTAAGTACAGAAAGTGCTTATTCCCCTGATCATTTTTATCTGCTATGGGATTAAATTCCATTGTCTAGATTCAGCTGCTATAAAAATGTTGTCTCTTACATGTGTGACTGTGCTCTACTAGATGAAGGTTCCACTGCTGCTGGGTGTCACACAGCCAGTCCCAGAGAGGACTTTGACTATCAGGGTAGATACTGTAAGTAAAATGCAGTAGGTAACGTAAATAACATGTATATATAATAGACATTATTTTAAAACAGTCTAGCCTTTGACACATATGTGACAAAAATAAGCCTGAAATCCTCAAAATTATTTAGGTGTCTCATTAATGCAATGGACAACTGGATGTCTGAGTATTTAGGGACCTGAAGTTAAATCAGAAAATAATGAACATCTTGAGAAAAGTATTATCCAAGATTAAAATAGATCAGAAACATCTTCCTTTAAGTCTCACCATTTTAAGGACTCCTTAAAGGTTTATTTGTGTTTAGATTAAGGGTAAATAAGATCACAAAATTAAATGTTCATTTTGATATGTGAAAAGCAACTGGTTGCATAACTGTCGTGTTATGAAACCTATATTTTTGTCCTCTGCATCCTGAACATCTGTGGCCTATATTTAATTGTAGTTTTCATCTTCAGTTTGAAGAAACAATGTTTAGCCTGAAGACAAAAGTGATCTGTGTAGTGAAATCAGCTAAATAGTGTGGCTGAGTCTCACTTGCTAACAGAAAAGGCATTTTTATACATGTTCTAACTTAGAAATTTTATTCATTTGATAGTTTAAATACAGTTAAGACTTCTCTGCTGTTCTGAACAATGTGAAGAATGAAAGTATTAAGACGTGGAGGGATTGTAACTCAAGAGGAACAGGTGCATAAGGATAGAAATGTGGGGCCATATTGCAGCATCAATTTTTAAGCAGAAATCTGTACTGATTCCAGTAGGAAGTAATTCTGGTGAAATATTGATGAAATGATGTGATACGACCAATGGGCAGGAAATAATGAAATGTGCAAAGTAAAGCAAGCCAGTAGAAGTAGGGAAAATAATATGAAATGCAGAAACAAAAGGAATGAGCAACTTCAGAAGTAATACTCCTGAAAAGTCTGGAGAACAATATAGAAAGAAGGTTTTACATAGGGTGGCAACACGACAATGTCATCACCTTTTCCTCAGCAATCCATACAGCCAGATAGCTTCAGCCCAGATTTGCAGCTGTGATCTGTGCTTTGCAGTTGGTCCATATAATGGACTGGATGAGGTTTCCATTTCAGTCAGCCTCCTTTTTTTGACATGTAATTCAAATCCAAATGCTAATCTGCATTTGTGACTCAGAAATCTCTAAGTGACATCATTACCAAAGAACTAAAAGATGGAGCCTTCATATGGAAATAGAAAGGTGATGTTTGAAGGATGTTTCTTAATTTTTAAAATGCAGGTAGTCAAAAACTTCTGAGATGTTTGTGTTCAATTTGCTTCTACATCATTGTAGCTGTTAAATTCAAGGTCTCCATAGGCTTCTTAGCCCATGTGTGAATTGCAAATCAAGGTGACTGCAAGTATATACTTGTCTGCAAGTATATACTGCTAAAAACAAAGCAGGTTAGGAAGTTTTAATTTTAAAACAAATTCTGTTGTTAAATGTAAATCTCAGGTTTCCCAGGTGCAATCTTGAGGAGAGATCTTGAGGTAAAACTACAGTTTTCTCCGAACACAATATGATTTATTTTCACAGAGGTAAGGAATTCTAAACTCCAGTTTCTGCCTGCACATCTCAGGAAATATAGTTGGTTTGTCTGGCTTGGGATGGGCTGTTCAATAATGAGGTCTTGTTCATAGCCATAACATTAAAGAGCCTTATCAACGAGGTGTCCCAGTTAACTGACTTGAAGGTGGAAATATTTCCATCTGCTATTTAAATGTAGCTTCTTGTATTCTGCCAGAGACATAATAAGCATTTTGAGAGTTTTCTAACACATTGACATTCATTTCCCCACACTGGATCTGTAGATTGAAAAGAACACAAAAAAGGAACCCTCAAACATACGCCAATAACACATGCATATTTATGCAGCCAGCAGTTCCCTTGTTTAAGGAGACTACTCAAAGAATTAAATTTCATAATTTTCTGAAATAGCAAGGACATTTAAAGAGCATCTGTGGATTAGTCTGAGTAAGTTTGTTCTGTGAATTGCTTGAAAACAAAACAGACTGTTCCTAGGTATTACAACAAATTGTTCCCAGCACTTCAGCTTAATACAGTAAATGAAAATTCAGAGGAAGCAGCACAATATTGGATGAACCTGCTTCAGAACATTGGCTCAGGCCACAAAGCAAGTAATTAACAAGCTGAATGAAGCATTTAAGCCCACGCCTTATCATTTATGTAACTAACCTTTGAGTTTTGGACGCACTGGTATGCTGCAGTGAAGCCTACACAGTGTTTCTTTTATGTGTGTGTATTGAGCAAACGGGAAATGCATACCCTGCCATTTGTTTTTCACATTTTCAGCACTTATCAGAGTTCTCTGGCTGAGTGATCTTATACTGCAAAAATGTACGCCTCTTGGTCCTTTTTTCTGTAGTGCAGTATGAATCTAGACAAGCCTCAGCCTTGTTGTGTGTGGGGGGATGTATTCTACTTTTAAGGGTGCTTTTGAGCTTGTTTAAAACATCATTAGTAGCACTAGAAAAGAATTAATTGAATGCCGCTTTTCACCGAAGAAGTGAGCAACAAAAAGAGTGACGGGGATTCTGCAAAGTCCTTGTTTAGGGAGGCAGCCTTCAAAAGCAGCTTTAAAAACAAATCAGGAATGCTGTGAACCAATGAGGTCTCACAAGACGTAGTTTCCATCCTTGTCACACATCTGTTTTTCCCATCCTGAGAAATACTGGGCATGTTAGGAACGCTGAGACTGCTGATGACAACATTAGTTTCCTACAGAGCTTGTGAGATAGAAGTGGAGTTTAACATCACCTCTGCACTTGGGAAATGAGTCATTTTGCTTATTAATGCTCTCACTTTTGTCTCTCCCTCCTGTTCTTCTCCCTATCACTTTATAACCAGACTTATTTGGAACTCTTGTGAGACAAACACCATTTCTCCTTGGCGGGAGGAAAATAAAATAGCATACTTAACATGGTTATATAACACACTGCTACGCATGCCTAAAATGAGGTCATTTTGATTAATATATTTATCTGGTGTGCAGCTGTAACAGGACATGTAATTGTGATTAAAAGACCACCATTTTCTTTAGTCTCTTTGCAATAGCCTTCAGTTTTTGTAACTAATATCCCTGAACCTGATGGGAGTTAGTTGCTGGTTATGTCATAATTTGTGCCCTTGGGCTATGGTCCCAGACCTCCAAACCTCAGAAAATCATTGTAGTGTGGAAACACAATTTCCTTTCTCTCTTCTTTCTTCTGTCAGAAGTTAGGTAAGAATTCTGCACTAATTATTTTTACTAGAAGTAATCCAGCAACATATGCGTAGAAGGAGGAAAGAGGATGGGGCAAACTGTGGAATTCCTTAAAGTTGGAAATGTTGCTGGATGATGGAGAAAGTAAAAAGAAGAGACGAGTGATAAAGCCAGTTACAGTGAGCCAGGAGAAAAAGTGGAGCAGCATCCTGCAAATGTCTCTAGTATCATCTGTGGGAATGAGAGAACCGGTAGAATCTGCTTTTGGAATACAAGCAGATGTATTTTTCTTTTAGGATGTTGAACTGCCATTCTTCAAAGTTCTGACGCATCCGGTTCTATTTCGGTTTGATGACTCCTAACTAGACACGTTAGGCGGCTGCTGCTCAGAAGCCAGCATTTAAAAACACTGTGGTTTTCTGGCAAAAAGCTCGTTATTCAAGTACTTGGTCTAACCTTTAGTTACCCTGGTTGCATAACTGGAAAGCAGCATCCCACCATGCACTTCTGTGACCCAGTTGGGCCTTTCCAGTAGTGACTTTATGAGTTATGAAAGGTGTGTCTGCCACATTGCTACAGAAACATTTACTCTACTGACCCTGATTTCCTAAATAGTATATAGTCATTGTTCACTAAGGAGTAAAAAACAATGTAAAAGCATGTGAAAAAAACCTCTAATTCTGCTATGTTGAAAATCCTTGTGTATGCTCTTTAGCCCTGATAGTGTTTGGACTTCTCATTGATAAAAAAAATATTGTAGAACCGATTTTAAAATCATTAGTGCTTCAGTAATCTTTCAAAATTAATTTTAGATGGTACATTCAGTACTAATAGTCACAGTACAAATCATTGACTCATCCAAGGAAGAGCCTGAATAACAATTGCTTTGTTGAACTGATTTGCAGTCACAAATTGTGATTTGCAGCTTTCACATTTTCTAGACTGTCTGCAGACTTGCTAAAATCCTTCCACATTATCGTATCATCTATTACCCTGTATTCTACTCATGATAAAATCTCCCTGTGGATGAGAATGAATTTCTAATGTCACATAGAGAAAACTGTTTATTGCTAGCGTTACTTTTACAAAATCTTTCTGTAGCTCATAGAAAACACAAAAGAGACGTGTTTGGTTTTCTTTGCCATCACATAATACAGCATAAGTCAGTTATATAAATAAAGTCACTTACATAAATAGCTTAATTCTCCTTTCATTTATATGGAATTATAAATGAAGAGCAGATCTACTGAAACAAATGATGTTATACTGGCATAAAACCGGTATTGACAGCATGTGCATATTTTCATTATATAGTTTCTTTCAGCCAGTGATTTTTTGGGCTTTAATAACTTAAAAGTCATCCCATCCTAAGAAATAAAGTATTCAGTATGTGGCAGCTGAAGGCTGGTCTTCATAGCAAAGCTTGGTCTTTACATTAGTTTTCTAGTAGCCTCTGTATATTAATTTTTGGTATCAATATACAATTTATCTGTGTAGTTAAAATACAACATTACTCTTGTCTAGTAAGCATGATGTAACCAGTTCTGTTGTGTAGGTTTTAGAGAACTTGGTATTAGTTCTGATAGACTGATGATAAAAGCCTGTTTGAAAATCAGAAAGACCTTTTAAAACCCATCCTAGCCCTACAATAGTTTAGTAATGCAGTTTCTATTTTCTTCCATCTGTACATGTGGTCAAGAGGCTGAGAGATGGCATTCCTTACCTTGTCCTTGGTTGTGAGTAGTAAGGAGCAAAGACCAGGCAATCCATGGTTCCTACAGCAGAGGCTAAAGAACTGTTGAAACTAAGAAGTAAGCACCTATTTAGAAGATAAAATCTGTTGCCATTATACCTTTCACGCAGTCATAGAGAGAACCATGGCACACTAAGATGTTCCAGGGTTTTGAGGCATCTCATTCATGGAATAAAAGCTTATTACTGACAAGATTTTTGGAGCTGTGGCAGGTCACAGGCAGGAGCTGTCCCATGGCAAGCCCTTCTTTCCCTTTGCCCAGTATGGTGCAGGGTCCTGATCCTACTCACAGCAAAGTCAGCACAGGGTCTTGTGTCAGGGAACTGGGGAGCAAAGGCCGACTGGAAGCAGTGGTTTTCCTTTAACTGCTTTACAGGATAGAAATCATCCAAAATTGCTAATGATCATTTTAATATGAAGCATTATGTAAGTGTAGATGACTTTAGCATATTTCAAATATCATTTGAATCAATCTGTGTAGGTACACTCTTATAAAACGAGGACATAGTGAGAAAGTAGTTGGGAAATATTTTGCTATCCTATATTTAGGTTAAATTCTGTTTCATATTGCATCTAAACCCCTCTTTTTTATAACCACTCTTAAAGCTTTCAAAACTAAAGTTATGATTCAAAAACAATAGTTTAAATCAACACATTCCCAAGAAAAGCTTCAGTTTTGACTGTTTACTATTTCCTGATGAAAATGCACTTCCTCTGATCAGACACAAATGTGTTTTGTTACAGATAATAGAGGCCTTGACAGGAGTTGTAGGCTCACCATTGGCCTTAGTCTGTGCCCTGGATTCTGAAGTAAATGCAGAGCCTGAACAAGCTTACATAAGAGGCCAGCAAGGCAACCTCTGACCCCAGCAGTGGCTGGGGCTTAGGCAGCAAGTCACAAGCATGCTACATCTACTAGCTTAAATGACAAGGCAAAAGAAGCAGCCCATACATACATCATTTGCAAAAAATTTTCAAATCTTCATTTTTTTTGTAGAATAAACTCTTAATATTAGGTTTATGAATAAAGGTATTATCTAGCTTTCTCTGTGAAGTTGAGTTTGATAGCCTTATGGAACTTCTTAAGGGGTCATCACTGAAAACAGTCCTTTCATTACCACACAGACACAGCTTAAATGTGGCTGGGATGCATTATTGCCTGAGACTGTAAATGAAAATGTATCCTGGTCATAGGTTTAAATCACAGCAACTTGTAAAGCAAATAGTAACACATCAGAGGAGCCAAAGCCCAGAGAAGTGCAGGGTAGTGCAGTAAGCCAGGCCTTCTTCAGCTCCCATTATTTTTACTTTACCACAGCAACAAAGGAAGAGAGGAGGGGAAATAAAACCAAACTCAAAAAAAGCAGCAGCACTTGCTGTCCTCTTCACAACATCTGAGGTTTGAACAACTTAATTTCTATGGTTTGGCTTCTTCACTTCAAGTGTTGTTGTGTGACTGCAGGATCTAGGAGTTGTTCTTTGTTTCTTTATCTAAAACACCTACAAAAAGCAGCTCCCGTGTAATATTTGTTCACCTTTGTAGATGTTATGCAAGCCAAAGAGTAAAGAACACAAAAATTTTAATTAGGAAACAACTCTCCACACAGACTTTGTTGGTACAACATAGTTATAAGTACATCTACAAACACATACAGGTTCTTTGGACTATGATTTTTTAAAATGTATTTTATATGACAATGCAAACAAATCTGGAAAAAACAAATTACTTCAAACTTATATAGAGGTAGCTGAACAGTACTCTGTCCAGTGATATGAGAGTATAACTTTTCATTTCAAGTTCATTACAGTGCACAAAAGGATGTTTTACAAACAAATGGAATATACAAGTCCACAAAACTTTTTATTTAAAATGGCTTAATAGATATATTTCTGGCACTCTTGTAACCACATAGCTTGATGGAATTAAATTGGACAAGTATATGGTTCCAAATTAAGACATCTTACACAGATAGTCTTTTGCTCCTCATTTTTGTACTTCTCCCGTTCCTCATCAGGGAATTATAGAAGCTATTACATTGTTTTTGCTACACTTCTGCTCTGTAAACCTTTGTTCTGCAAATTGAATGTAAAGATTAAAAGGTGCATATGTTTTATATTTATAAAATATATGGCTATGACTATTAAAAAGCTCAAGAATGGCAATAACAGAATACAGGCACTTCTATGTGAGGGTTACTTTAGACCTTATGAAAATCCATTAGTAAGCACTTCACATGATACCTGGATGAGTAAGTCAATGTAATAGTTCAGGTTTTTATTAACCACCATTTTAATCCTGTCTAAGCAGATTAGTTTGTTTCTTCTTTCAGACAATATTTATTTAGCAAAGTGTTTCAAGAGAGCGACTTTGCTCAAACTATCGTTTTTCTATAGCCATAAGACTTTCAGTGATTTACTGGGCTTTGGAATAAACCCCAGCTCCTAAGTGATGTGCTGTGCTAGTTACAGTTTCAGTTGTGAATTAAATGAGAAGTAAGCAGGGGTTGAAAAGAGGGATTGTGTTCATCTGATGTAGGATGCAGTGGAAATGGGGAGCACTACCCTAAGTGCATATAGTCCATGGGGGTTTTATGCACAAAAACCCTATAGTTAATTGTCACTTTCTTTTTTAAATAAGTGTTTGTGAACATGTTCTCCATTCCTAAACATTGCATTTAAATACAACTCTCATCTGTCATTGCTTTAAACACCAGCAAAACTTCAGCACCAAGTAGAAATCATTAAAAAGAAAATTTCTCACAATGAGAACAATCAGCCATTGGAATAATCTTCCCAGGGAAGTGCTGGATTTCCCAACACTGGACACTTGTAAGATTTGGCTGGATAGCCTGTTGGACCATCTTATCTAGACCATGCTTTTGCCAAGACAAGTTGGACCAGCTGATTCTTGAGGTCCCCTTCCAACCTGGGATTCTGTGATTCTATGAAAAGACCATCTAAAACAGAACTCAACTCTATGAAGCTCTTTCTCCACAGCACAGATTAAGACAGACCTGTTACATCCAAATCCACGTGGTTTTTTTTAGACTAAAACAATCTTTGGATTAATAAATCCATGGTTGAGGTGTTCTGTCAGTAAGCAGTCATACAGGACAGAAGGATCGGCCGAGCAACACATCAGCCATTCAGTCTGACAGCTGGTATCTCTTATTGCTACAATGGAAGATATCAGCACTTAAAGTAATTACAGAAAAAATGCAGGAGGAACTTTTAAACTAACACCAGAATGTCACTTAAGACTTAGCATAAAGGCCTATCACACCATTTTATCATTTCATTATTAAAATTACTCAACTACTGTCTAAGCAGCCTATGCATTACTTATGCCCCCACAACGATTAATCAATACTTCTGACCACACAGGAAATACAAGTTTGAGTCATGATTTGGTTTGTTGTTTTTTTTTTTGTTTTTAGCAGATGAGCAAGACTGGTTATAAAACTGGGTTTCGTGTCTAGAAAAATGTGAGCAGCTTAAATAAAATACTCCCCCAATTAGGATTTTATCTGATCAATGCTGTTTCTATAATTAAACTGAAGGTATTTTTAAATCTGTTCAGCTGTTTATTCATGCCTGTGATAAATGTTGCATTTACATCCTTGTACTTACTTATGCAACTGAAAAAATCAGTGATAGTGTGGCATACCTAGATTTTTGTGGTTTTAAACATCATTACTGAAACGTTACCATCTCAGCATAATGAAGGCTAAGGGTACTCCTTATCCAGTTTTTCCTGGACAGGTTTGTGTTCTCTAGCAATATCTTTCTTAGTATTGTTTTTCATTTCTGATGGAATTTGTAGACTTTAACCATTAATCTAGGATGTGTGGCCATAGAGCAGCCCCAGAGAGAATGCTATTGTACATGTACAGATGGAATTTTGATTTGTTGTGCATATGCAGACCACCTGTTTGCATTACATGCAGTAGGTCCAGTGTTTCCAGGTTTCAACAAATGCACTGGGCATTCACGATGCAGGACATGTACACGAGTCTCTGCTTAGGAAGTTCTGGCAGCTTTACTCAAGGCAGAAAAGACAATATTCATTTTTAAAATGAAGGATTCTTTCCATGACAGTATCTAAAACAACAAAATAGAATGAGTATGTAGAAGACACAGCATGCAGGATAAAAAAAAATAATGACATCAGTGAGAAAACAGTTTAAATAAGATATTTAAGGTCTTTTCTCACAGATAAGAGTAACAAAAGTGGAAGCTTTTTTCCTGTGGGAGCAATATGAGACCCTTATGCTCTGCAATAGTACATAATGGTTTGTGGAATAATTGCATTTAATGCAGCTTCACTTCCAAACAAGTAGAAATTGCTTTGTTGTTGACTTATGACAACAAAATGCCATAGCAGGTGTCAGCCACCATCACTTGGTACTGTTCAGAACATGTAGGTGTTTTTATACATTGTTTACAGCATGCCAAGTACCACCCATGGAGGAATCAGCAGCAATCCAGCAGTATGGAAGAACTCGTAAACGTTCTAAAGTAGCTCAATGCAAACAGGATACAGCATGTTTGTCTTCCATTTGTTTCTTTGGTACCCTTATTAAAAAGTTCTAGAGAATTTAACAAAATGGGAACAAAGGTAGCTTTCTGGAAACACAACAGTATGGAAATTACTTTTAACTAATAAATATTCCTGATGATATAATGGAAAAACACACAGAAAAATGACATTAAATTCTACTGAATTTTTTTTCATAGAGGCATGAAATAGCAGAGCGCTATCGTGGTTAAAAAAACCAAAGAAATTTATAGCATTCCATAACATTCTCACTTCATTCTAGTTTTTGCCACTGAAAAGAAAAAGAGTAGCTTAGAATAAAAGGCCCAGTTTTGCTCACATTGAAACCAGTGAAAGTCAAAATCAGATGGAGGTAAGAGCAGTCCCAGAAAGCGGTACACTGTAAGCAATAAAAGCAGCAAAACAAGTATATGAACTGTTGATTTAAAAAAAAAAATCAAAACCAAGATACTTCCTGTTCTCATTTCTGCCCTATTTTTACCTGCTTTATAGCTAGAAGTAATCATGCTAAAATTCACTTGCTTTCCTTGGGAGATAACTATTATTAGCAACACTACCCAATCTCTTAAGAGAAAAGCAATGGCTGGGTAGAGATTTGAAGCTAACAGAAACCTGAAGATTGGGGTGAAATAAATAGCATTTATTACAACATATTCCTTCTTATGTGACACAAACTGCCCTCTGAGTCCTACAGTACAAAATAACTCCCCCCACCCCCTCCCATACACACACTCCAAAGCCAAATCCCACCAAACAATTAGAAGAAATAAAACTCATCTTAACAGCAACAAGAGTTGATGGGAAAAAAAAAGATCTATATATTAACCTACAATGAAATGCCACCAGTACTTCCACTTTTCTCTAGGATAAGCCACTTTTCATATACTGCAGCTCTTTCTTTGCGTTTGTTTGTAGCTATTGTCCATTTTTGCAAGAAAGAGTTCAGATATAAATTCAACTTCAAGTTATTCTGTTCTGTGAAATAGTAGGGGATAGATCCTTCTGTCATCACTATGGTCGATTCCTACTGACATCAACCATCAGTACTTGAATTTACCCAAGCACTTAAACACCTATGCTTAAGCAGGTGCTTGACAGTTTGGTTGTATCAGGAACCTCGCCACAAGCATAGGATCAACCTTCAACAGCTTTGCTTGAATTAACTCAGACAATCTGTATATTCAAAGACTTCAAGGCAGGATGTTTCAGGGGGGTTCTTAAGCTACAGTAGAACTGGGGATGAGTAGAAAAACATTTGAAGTATTTGAACACAAATAACTGAAAAATTATCAAAGCAGTTGCTTATGCACTGCTAGAATCATCATTTTTGCCCCCAGTCATAAATACAGGGTAAAAACACTATAAATAGAGCAGCTCACTTTCCTTTAGTGAATGAACACATAAATAATATACACTTTGAAACAAAACAATCATAGTGCAAAAATAAATTATCAAACAGAAGTTGTGAACATTATTTTACACAATGCTATATAAAACCTGAACCATTTGAATAAAAGACTTTGCAGTTCACTGAAATAATGCATTAACCTTATTATTTCTGCTTCACATTAAACTGCACAGTTTATCCTTTATCCACTAAAAAATAAAAATAAAATAAATTAAAAAAACCCTTAAGATTTTTAAAAGGTTTATGGCAAACAAGATCACTTTTTGTTCTATCACATTTGTTACTAATTTAGCAGTGCAGTGATTGAATACTCGTCTCAGTTCCAAATGGAAACTATTGAAGTATCCATAAACATCCCCTGCTCTTTATAACTCATTCTCTTTGAAATTCAGGCTTGAAACATCCTGACACTCAAATCTGTAAGACATTATTGCAGTTAGATGAAGTTACAAGAGACAGTCTGCAGTCAAGGACTGTGGGAGACTCCCCAGCTCTGCTCCTCACCATCACCGTGATCTTGTACGAGACATGAATGTAAGGACACGTCTGATGCCATTCAAGCGGTCTTTGAGGGATTTCATGGCAAGGAACGGGAGCTGAGCTCTGTTCTCAAGTGGAAGGACAGCCAGGACCCACCAGCACCAGGCTGGCCCATTGGGGTTAGACTGCAGTCAGGGGAAAAAAATAAAAATTACAAGTCAGGATTCATACAGCTAGTAAGGTCCTGTTTTTGAGGATTTAACTCTGAAAACAGTTTTTGATAGCAATGTAGCAAGTAGATAATTTCATTGCCAGCCTAATGGCTCGTGATTACAGGTTGGCCTGAAACAGATTACAAACAAGTGGCACCTTTCCTAAAAAAATAGGATGTTAAAGGTATTTCTATTACTAACAACAATTTATAGGCTGGGCCTTCTGGATTTTTTAAAATCTATTATTTTTTTCCCCTATGTTATTACTGACCCAGCTCTTTAGGATTCCTGCCTTCCTTCTCCATACTTTATGACACTACTTCATATTTAGCTCTTATTGTTATATTCTGTTATTTTAGGACCCCACCATTTGCAGTCCTTTAACAAAAGTAACAAGTTTCCAGTTGCCTATTTACTCTCAGTCATTTAATTGGGGAAGTAGAGCAGGCAAAAAGGCAGTTCAGTCTCCTGGGATTAATGCAGTGAAATAAATAGTCTCAAAGTTATCAACATTAAATATGAGTTTTTTCTTTGCAACTGTGCTACCAATGGTGTGTGGCAACAGAATTTAGAGGCTCAGTTTACGTGGGGTAAATGCAGAGTATTCATATTTTCATCTTAAAACACACTGCCTGCCAGCTTATCAGGTATCCCTGCTATTTCTGTCTCTAAAAGTTACGTAAGCCACTGATTCTGGATACCTGTGGGTCAGGATCCTTAGCTGGCATTGGACCAAAATGACTGAGAATTCGACTTTTGAGTGCTTGCTTGAGGGAGTTAAACCACATATAAGCCTGATCATAGACAGAGTCATGGAGAACAAGCAATGCAGCATACTCTTGTCCTTGCACCTGGAACAAGAAATGAGAGGGGGAAGGTTACTGTTAGTTCAGTCCGCATGTTGGGGAAGGCATAGCACTTCTGGAGTGGGTAGGGCAAAGGGAAAAAGAAAAAGCATGCCAGAAGAGTTCTGGGATAAATACTGAGAGCTCATTTGGTGTTTCCCCTTCTGATGCCCCTCCCCTATCCAAATTCTTTACTTTGCCTATATTCTAAACCAAAAATATCTATTTGTAGAATTTGGACTCTCTGGATTGTTGTATGAAAAAACCTTTATACAAACATCACACAACAACAGAAAAAAAGATTATGCAAAGCTTTTTTTTAAAAAAAAAGATCAGTAGAGCCTCAGAGTAGATATTTTATCCTCCCATTACGTACCAAAATCTCTTAAGAATTAACGCAAGCAATTTTGAAGGTTATGGTGCACCCAATCCTGCTGCCTCTTACCTAAATGGGCATTTTCTAACTGGCTTCCATACAAATGGTGCCAGATTCCCCTTCCACTCTCTTATAAACTGCAGTTATTCTGTCTAGACAAGCAGTAAGATCTCATCCTGGATTCACTTAGTCTCGTCCTCTGATAAATACCTCTAGGAATCACTCTTCAGTACATGGGCAGTGAGTGTGCATGCTTGTGCTAACTATTATGTTCCCCACCTTAACCATGAGCAGTCATTAAATACCACAGACTTGTTTTATTAGAAACTTCTACAAAAAAAGAAAAACATAAAAACATACATGCTTAGAATTTCACATGTAATATAGTTTAAATGAAATATTTCTAAATTTACCTTTTGATCCTCAATGTACTCAATATCTGCCGTATTATATCCATCACGCTGGCTGTGCTGGATTACCTTAAATCTCCTCTTACCAATGCTGTCTACAACAGAGCGACCATCAGCAAAGAATTCAACATTTCTTATCTCCAGAATGCAGCCATAATCTGCAAACCTATTGAAATCAGACCAAAAGCAAGCAAACAAGTCTTATTCTCTCCACCCTGAGTTCCACAGAGCTGCCATACAGCCAGTCCCTACCACAAAGGTATTTACCAATGTCAGCTCATTTCTATTGTTCATAGCACTGACCTGCTGTAGTTCAAATTATTCCACAATTGTTTGCAAAACTATCAGGAAGATTCAGACTGTCTAATCTGATTAATGCTAACTGGATGTTTTGGTATACAGGGAACACCTTATGAAATTGAAATTTATACAGCTCAGAAGCACACTTTCTCCATAATCCTAATATGTTCAGTCAATTTGTACAGAAGGACAAGTGCAATTCAGAATATTAGCATTATGGAAGGACTAGGAAATCTATGAAGAAAAAGAATTTTTTTACAATTTCAGCAGATTTTGCTTTGCAGATGGGTATTTTCTGCAAATCATACTTTTCACAGTGTATACATACCCAGTAGGTTTATAGCATAAAAAGAAGGATGGAAAGCTAAACAGAGTCAGACATAGAAGTCAAATTACCTAAGACTGACTGTAAATGAATGGTTCAATGTAAATGCTCAGCCAGTCCTTCTGAAGGTCCTGTTATATCTCTGCAGCCTCCACTATATTCAGAACAGTGATGATATAAACAGATCCCATAATTTAAAGAAATTAAGCCCAAGAACACAGTTTACTGCCATTTCGATTTCTTGTGCCAAAACATTCAGCAGATTTGAAAGCATTTCTTTTCATGTATTACAGGAGGTCTGCAGCTCAATCACGTTATACACGTTCAGCTATGAGTGTTTTGGGAGAACAGACCATCATATTAGTCAAGAGAAAAACTTCCATCTCCTCAATGTCTTTAACATGCATGATTAGGAAGAAACTTTCTCTCCTGGAAAACTACCACAGATATTACAGCCATGGACCTTTCTGCACCTCTCCACTGGCTCCAGACTAAGTGGGTACCTCACATGGCCCAAGCTCTTCACTCACCCCTTGACAGGGTCGCTGATGCACATCCCAAACTGTTTGGTGCCAGTCTCCATGCACCTCCGGATCATCAGCCGGTAACATGGCTCAAAGATGTGCAAAGGACATGGAACTGTAGGATAAGCCATCGTGCACACAAATATGGGAACATTCTTATTTAGGCTGAAAGAAAGAAAGGAAAAATCAAATATGATGTTTTACCAAACTACTGACAAGGTCTAAAACATGTAGTAACATTTTTTAAAATTATGACATCTTTAAATAGAAATTATAACATCTTTAGAATAAAATTCCTAGTGGATTAAGTAAAAGCTAAAATTATTTCCCTTTAACTGACTAAATACTCTAGAAAATTATAAATACCACTTAATAGCAGACAAATTTTTCATTAAGATTTCTGGATTTGCTAGTGAAAGCATTATTGTATCTCTACTATTGCTTTTATTTATTTTATTTACCTTAATCCCATTTCTTTCCTATCTAGTATATCCCAAACCCCACCCTGTCAGACTACTTCTATCTATTGTCTCACTCTCTGCCTTTCATAGAGGTCCACTGAAAGCAGACAAATTGCTTTGTACTTTGTTTATAAAGCAACCTTCTGGATTTCTTCTACTTCTCTTTATTGTTTAGCACAGTGTCCAGTTTTTATGCTCACTCAAGCACGATTTCACCTGGACCCTGTTCACTGAAATCACATGATACAGAGAAAGAAGCACCATCAGCATCTCAGCTCATGTTCCACAGCAGCCAGAGCTGTTCACAGCTAACAGCAGCAGAATTAGAGATGGGATTTTACATAAATGGATTACATACTTGGAAAGCTCTGCTATTTCCTCTTCATAAATCTTTCTCCTTTCAGTGAGTTCTTCTGGAAGATATCTGGCTATTAGCTCCTCCATTAGCACTGTTTTACAGTATTTCCTCATAGCCAAGCACTGCAGTAAGAACACACACAAGCAGTTAGAGAGAACATCCAGCACTTCACAGTGTGCGGTGCCTGTGCAAAGGGAGTCATCCATTACCCCCATTTACTGATGTCTGTGATTCTATCATCTGTTAAACTTGCCAGTGAAGAGTTGTTTTTTTAACTATTCCCTGTGTTATAGACATTTACTTAGGAAATCTGGAAAGTAAAAATCACCTACAGATTTTTAAAGTACAGGCCTGGTCCTAAGGTTTGAACAGAGACTAGTCATGCTTGGCAACTCACAAGAGCATTTTAAAAGTCACATTCTTCCTGAGTTATGTAATATTTCTTTTCTGTTGGGAAATACCAAGGCTGTCTGAAGGTGAAGTTGTTCCTATCACTTGCACTTGAACTTATGCTGAAAAAATCCAAGGATTACCTCTGAGAGCCCTTCCTTGCACAGGGGACATTTTGGGTTGTGATCCAGGCATCTCTCCAGACATTTGAGACAGAACGTGTGTCCACAAGGTGTAGTGACAGGTTCATAGAAGAGCCTGGATTGGAAAATCCAAGAGCAAAAAGACAACAATATCGTGTACTAAAGTAAAAGAAAAAAGTTGCTACCAAAAATAGCTGAACTCATTCACTAACTTAACTATTGACTATTACAGGAATAAAGTTGCTTCTTGCTTTTAATTTCTTCAACCAAATCTTGTGTTTATTCAGCTTACAGACTTTTTGATTGCCACCCAACAGGAAAGGCAGCCCATGAACTCTGACTTCAATGAATGTGAGGGACAATATTGTCATGAACTTCCAACAAGCCAGCATTTAATTTTCCTCTGTGTGAGCAATAACAGAACCAGAAGTTGGATCATCTGACTTCACTAATGAAATTGAGCAATACTTGCACAATTATTACTGTGGAAATTTTGTGATTACTTGTATGTGGAGAGCTAAGCACAAAATACCTATTTGCAGTAACAGCCCACGTCAGTAATTGGAATAAACAGGGACTTGGCAGCTCCGGAATAAATACTGGAACTCAAACATCCTGGAGGTCTTTTCCAACCTAAACAATTTTATGATTCTATTATTGCCAGCTCTAATGGGTATCCCTCTCTTCTTTTTTTGGCAATAGTTTTTAACCTTCAAGTGACTGCTTTTCTGGAAAATGAGTGACAGGACGTTCATGTTTCATCTGGAAGAATATTTAAATACATAAGGCCAAGTCTTCAGAGTATCATGGTACCTGTTCTTTACCCATTTCAAGTACCTCTATGACACTTATTTTCATGTAAAGATTTTTTTCCTTATCATGATTATGCAATATTGCAAAGTCATGTTTCCTTGTCAATAAGGACCTTAAGGAGATGTAAATAATATAGAAATTTTTTAAAAAATAGAAATAATTCAAAACTAGGAACTAAATTGTCTGGAATATACTGTATTTTACAACTTACTGTCTAAGAATTTTAAGGTCTTAAATATTAGTCTCATTGTAATTTAAGTGAATTAATTTTTCTTTAAGGTATTAGTTTATCAAAACAGTACACTATGTTCTATTAAACATGTGGAAATTACAATACGTAAACCCATGTTTATTAGCATCTTTAACAAGATGAGTGTTTTTAAGAATGTAATTGGCTTTTAACAAGACCGCCGTAGAGAGCTTAGTAAATGTCACTAGTTACTAAAAACATTGACATTTAAGCAATGGAATATATGACTTGCAACTTGATGGTGTAATTGAAAACACTTGTTAATTGTTTCATGAACAGATACCTCACTTAAACTATGTGAAACATTGAATACTACCCTGAATTCCAGTAAGGACTGCATTGCATATGTAATTATTTAGTAGGGACTGACTTCATCTGAAATGTAGCATAAAGACAAGATACTCCTGTTAAGATTCCCAAGTCTGCCCCAGCTCTCACAAAAGCCAGCAGCAGCTTTTCCTAACAACTCTAAGAGGACCTGGACAAGCTCCATGACTTGCAGAAAGAAACACTACACACCAAGATTTCTCATTACATCATTTTGAGCTATTGTAACAGCAGACACTAAACTGCAGCAGAATAATGCTCCTTCTTTTCTCACCAGTATGTTGCTTTGACTATGTATTTTCTGCTTGCTGCTGGAGCAAAGGTAGATCAATAACATTTTGGCCACTCCATTAGACAAACAGGTTAATAACAGCTCCTGCAGTTAATTGTGAACAGGTCAGTAGGTTACTAGGTAATTAGTCCAAAGTATCTCAGAAACCAAATCCCCGAAACACTTCTGAAGAACATGGCAGGAAATAATTATAATCAGTCTGCATAAATAACAAGAAAGATCTTACGAGAGCTTTCCTGAGCACAAGCCTTTTTTGTGCAGTGATGTTACAAAGCTCACGTCTTTCTGAAGGCAAGGCCTGGATTTGTGACTGTAATTACAAGCGCAGCACCTATGCCATCCTCTATACTGTAGGGGAATCTGTAATGCTTGGGCTAATTCCTTTACAAATGTATTGTAGTCTGGCTGTTTCTGATTTAACAGAGGATGAGAAAGTAGGACTAATGAATTTTATTTAAAACATCTGAAAAATGCTTTGTGGACATGATGATAAGCAGAATCACTAAAAATCTAATATTAATTGCGTGGCTTTCTGTTAGAGAAAAGTTTTGCTCTTTGCACAATAGAGTGTTTTGACAGCTGCATAAACTTTTGGAACATATTCCAGCTGTAGACAGGCAGAGGGAGAGGGGGCAGATCTGATTTATTCCAAGCAGAAGCAAATCAGACAATACGCAGTTGGTCCTCAAAGCTTTAAGTTCGTCCGAAACAAATTGAGGCCTCCTCTTCTGCATACAAACAACAAAATCCAGATTTCTCAAAACACAGGCCTTCAAAAGTAAATCCCTAAAGAGGCTATCTGCTATTTAAGAATTAAAAAATATTGTGCGAAACTAACCCCAACATGCATTATAGATAAATCTGGGTAATTAAAAAAAACAACCTAAGCAACACTCACTGCAGTGAGTGCACACCCTCCCAATATTTCTAAGTCAGTAAAAACCCCCCACATAATGTATTTGCCCAAATTAAAATGTTTTGTACAAAACAAGTAGTAAAATAGATGCAGTTGACAACTCCTATTTGTTTTACTAAGTCATTGCTGTTCCCAAGAATAACTGTTGTTTAACTGGAAGAAGAAATCTTCAAGCAAATGGAGTGACTGCCTCAGTAAAGTGAGGAACACATCTCTTAAGCAAGAGAGTTAAAACATGCTCTTGTTTACTCGCAAATTCCTCCTATTGCAATAGCAGCAACACAGTACTTCACATGCAAACTCAGAATATTCATTGGATGTGGTGTCTAGGTATTTTGTGTTTTTCGCGGCAAACAGCTCTACAAATTTCCAGATGACAAACTGGGTTTGTGCACTGTGTCAGTGGCTGGGTGGGTGTCAGTGATGAGAGCAAATCTTTCAGACACCTTCACTAACATGCTTAATCCTCATGTGACTTTGCGTGCCCTTTCCGAAGCAATCGCTAGCCCAGAGAAGATCAAAGAGTCCCCATTCATCAACAGTGCTCAGAACCAAAGGTCTAGAAATGAATCACTGAAGTAACAATCACAGTAAAAGTTTCATGTCACTGGCAAAAATAAGTACCAAGTAAGCTAGAAAATCTCTAGATCATAAAAGGGAGGAAGATACAGCCTGAAAAGCTCTAGATATCTGTGAGAAAAGAACACACCTCATACACAGGGAGCAGTCCAAATCTGATGGATCCACAACTTCAAATGGAATATGTTGTCCAGTACTATTTCCCTTAGTATCAACTGTGTCTATCAACAAGAAAAAAATTATAATGTAATTGAACAGAACTACGCAAGCAGAATGCTATCTCACGTATTTACACCAGCATCTAATATTTAAATGTGTGTCATATATACTTGTAACTTACTGAACCATGAAGCATCATTACAGTAATTTCTATGCAAAGTTTCAAATTCAGCCTTGGCACAAATCAGCACATCTCCCCTTAATTTTGGTCACACTATACCCGCTTACAGAGGGTTCAATTTGGCCTTGCATTAGCAATCAACGTCAAAACACTTTCTGTTAGTGCTGAAAGTCTAAAGTGAGACAAATTCTTCTCTCATACCATTGTAAATACCTCCCACAGCATGAAAACAAGGCTAGATATCAAGAACAAATAGAGTTTGTGCTTTTAAACTTTTAAAATTGTTATAGAAAGTGCTAAGACCATGTGCAACATTGATGTTTTTTAAAAGATTCAGAGCTCTGCTGAGAAAAGCACATGACCCAACCTTCTTTGCCCCTTTTTAGACTTTTTTCTCTCTACACACAGGAAAGATTCCACAATGTGCATGCCTTGATTGGGCAAAGAGAAAATATAAAAGGCAAAGTGTAATTTGGTCCCTCATTGTCTGAATCTTACAAAAGAAAAGTTTCCATGGATTGCATGCCATGGAACCTGTCCTGTGTGTAATTAAACATACCTTTCTTCATCAGTTTGCAGGGCACCTCAGCATTTCGCATCTCCTCAGAGCAGCACTTCCTTTTCAGGAGGCTGCATTTCTCAGAGATGAGAAAAGTAGACTCTGGCATGGAGGTTAATTTGTTCTCATCCTCCAAGCAGTCCTTTTTGCTCTCTGTAATTTGTATAGATTTCCTCAAACTACCAGAAGTAGTTACATTTGGTTCCTCTTGAATGGAAAAACCCTTTTTCTGTTCCACGTTGACCTGTGTGAAGAGAGGACTGACATTAGACCAATCTTCCAACATCTTGGTAAGGAAAAACTCAACCTGTCACAAATCTCTAATATTATGGATCACCAGGAAGGACTTTGTAGGTCAAGAAGCAAGAGTTTGAGAATTGCTAATCCTAATTAAAAAAACCCAAACCCCAAAAAGCAAGCAACCAACAAACCCGATTTCCCCTCCCCAACACTGAGTATTTTCAGCCCTTTTGTGTGGCTTTAAAGCTTGAAGATCATGAAACTGGATTCAGGCAGAAATGTGGCTAGATCTCACATTAAATATGTTGTTATCACTGAACCTATGGGAAAATGCACATTGTTTATATCATGATGATGGTAGCAACCAACAGAACAATCAAAACAATGTCAGTTTATTTTAAGGAAGCAGTAAAACCACAAAATTTATAAGAGAGAAAATGCTCAGAGCTTCCTCTTGCAAGGCTGATTCCTTTCTCAGAGGATAAACCACTCAGGGTTTATCCCGTTATGGCCACAGGACATCCTGTGAGCAGCCACTGTGCAGGACATCACCTGTCAGCTTTGTAACATCAACTCCCCAGATGGACCCGAAAACAGACACTGTGGATTGTGATTAGGAGCTGTGGTGATGTGTAACATGCAGAAAGATGAGTGAACTGTCCCTTGAATGGCTTCGTGAAAGAGTCATGCAAAAGGGTTTCTTGTCAGAATATCCTAACAGCCTTTCCAGAGGGCAATGTCACTGATTGTTTCTTACCAGTCTCAACAAGGCTGCTCAAAACCTACCACTTTTGTTTGTAAGGAGTTTTCTCCTAAATATAGAATATATGCAAACCCCATCCCAAAGTTCATGTTTCAGTGAAGCAGAAGTGATGCCTACAAACCTATCAATGTAAACCTCTACAGCCATTTACAAAACTACAGCTGCAAACCCAAAGTTATGAAGTAGCTAACATATCTTATGTAGCTCTACAGTAACTTCTAAATATTGTACATACTGAGTATAGAATGACTTTGTTACTGGCATCACCAGTTATAGCTCAAGTTGAAGCTCTAGATTTTAGCATTTCACAGCTTTTGAGGGTATCTAAATCCAATCTACAGAGGCCCTTTTCCACTACCAACTACCTGAAAGACCTAAAGACAATTACAGAAGTAGAACCCACTCAATTCTGACATAAAATTTATTGGAACAACAGAGGACTTCTGTTAAAGGAAAAAAGTCAAGTAAGGAGACTTCAGTAAGTCAACAATCTTCTGTATATTCTGAAACTCGGTAAAACTTTGAGAAAATGTATCCTCCTATCTCCAAAAGCAAAAAGGAGAGAAGACTTCCCAATGTGAACACAAAACACACAACAAATTAAGAACCACACATCAGACTTGATCTTTACCTTGAGCAACCTTTGTAGGTTATGGCTGGTGCCTCCAGATCCCACTGAATTTAGGAGATTCCCCTTTAATCTAGAGTGATGTGACAACAGCTGCAGGATATCGGGTAAGTGTTCCTGAGCATTTCCCGGGATGAGTGAAAACAAACTAAGTAGAAGCTGTGATATAAAACAGAACACTTCACTGCTTAGTTCCTTCCTTGCAACCTCTAAATGAAAAAGCAAGTAAGGGAATAGATGAAAGAAGCATCCATGATTTTGTTAAAACCATTTAAAGAGCCCTTTAAACTAGGGTAGGAACAAAAAGTGCAAGAGCTGATGCAATACAGGCCAAACAGACCGCAAGAAACATTTTCGGAGTTAAACAAGCCCACAGAGTTATTAACCATTCTCTGTGATGTGACACACACATGCCTTTGTCCTCTTTGTCCTGCAGTTCAGGGCTCACCAGAAATTATTAACATCTTTCTTAAATGTTTTTGGGTTGGTTCTTTTTTTTCTGCACATCAGCTTTCACTGGAGTTTACTAGTACAGAAAGCACTCATCTCACAGGCTTAATCCAAGATCGGTTGGATATATGTGTCTGATATTGTAAACTGTAGCTATTTTTAATTCACTTATGTGAGAATACAAAAAAGGTAGGCAGTAGAAAAATGCTACTTTTTCATTTGCTATAAGAAAATAAGTGAATCTGTTTCAAGTAGCAGCTTGAAGCCCCTTGTATGGCATAGCTTATCAGAGGATTATTTAAGGAAAGAAACAGAGCTGAATAGAAGATTCACACTTCAAAAACTAACTTCAACATACTGCTGAGGTGATCCTGCTGATGCCTGAGGAAGCCACATGACAGCCGAGATTTCTATTTAAAGCCAAAAAGGATTTCACAGGATCACACTATGTCCAAACTAACACAGGCAGACAGTTAATACAAGCAGAATATCACAACGACACCCAAAGAATTTGGTACAACGTAGTATGTCATTGTTATGCAAACAGCCTTGGAAATGACCCAGTAAAATATTGCATCATGGATGAACTCTGTGTCTGATGAGTGCACGAGTAATCCTTTCAGTCATAACAAGCCTAGTTTTTCTCAGAACCCCACTGCTCGGAAATTAAATGTCTTGGAAACCGCTATCTGGAGTCAGAATTTAGAAACATATCTGTTTGTTTCTGGTCTTTTTGCTCTAGTGCACAGAAAGTCTCCCAGCATGACTATGAGCACAAATTGTGACACAATGACAATGAAAGACTGCGTGGAACCCACTGGGGAAAAAAAGCAAGAAAAACCCTCAAACATCAGTGGCAAAAAATCCTCAAAGGAGGCTGAAATCTCAACCATATATAAAATGAGAAAGAAATTTGATTTCACTACAACCATTCAGGTTATACTCTGTTACCTTCACGAATAGAGTTTTACTGTAAGAATTCTACTGTGCCTTTAGAAAGTCTTATATGCTACAGCACATGGAAACCCTAACATTCCCATCCCACCAGTGCCTGAGAATGACATAAATACACTGCCATAAAGGAAAATAAAACCAATACATTTTTATTGCCATAAGTAATCACTGCAACACTGAGCCTTTTAGCTGTGACAACAACAAAAAAAAGGTCAAATGTCAAAATACTGATTTACAGGATATCAGAGATTTGAGGGGTGGGCAAAACAGCAGTATTCGCAAAAGCCATATAAGAATTCACACACATTGTAGGCTGCTACTGAAAAAAGCCTCACTGCAGATTCATTTTTTTGCTTATTTAGCATTAATTATTAGCAACCCTAAAAAACTATTTTAAAACTGCCCTTCCTTTGTCAACTGCTTCCTCTTTCACACTTCCTGCACACACTGACACTTGGGCAGCACGACTGGCAGTAGGAAGAAAGCTGCTGCTCCCAGGTGGAGTTTGATGAGTGCTGCGTGTTGTGTTCTGCCAGTCAATGGCCTGATACATCATTCAGTAGCAGCTCCCCCTCTTCTGCACTCCATCATTGGTAATAGATTGCCAGGCTAGGAATCAAATTAGAAATCTGAGAATCACAATAGTCTGTGGGTGGCAATTATTAACAATTCAGTTTTCTTTCAAATTTGCTGATGCTAATACTGGAACTGTTTCCACTGAGTGGCTGCTGAGTATATTTTCTTGCTACCCTCCTATCTTCAGATCAGCAATACACAACTCAAATGTAAAAAACAGTTTGGATTTGTATCTCCATCCAGCTCTCTGCAATAATGAGAAAGAGGAAAAGAAAAAAATCTTATCCTCCTTTATGAAAGGCCACTGAAAATTATGCACTTCCAGATGATTTAGGGAACTCACCTTTTGCGCCTCAGACTTGGCCGTCTTGTTCCCAGTATCTAGAGCAAGGCAGAATAGAAACTCCCTTAAAGCTTCTTCTGTTTTCCCCAGATTAGCTAATGCTTGTCCTTTCCGTAGGTGACCCTGCAAGGAAACGCATCCACAGCTGCAGCTTTTGTCAAGAGAATATGCAATAAAACCACAGTGAAAGTTCAAAAGATCTTTCTGAAGAAGGAAAGTTAGACAGGAAAAATCACTATAAACATGTCTTACACCTAGACACCACCAGTGTCTGCGTTTCTAAACACAAGAAAAAAAGTTTCTGAAACTACAAGCATAAACAGGATATTCTCCAACTTATGCAAGTATGATTCTCACAGCACCTGAGCCCAGCTGATCTTGGAAACTTCTATTTCCCCTACAGCGACCTTCTAAAATAGTCATTTTGTCCTTATAGAATGATACAAGCACATCATTCAGTTTTTAGAGAGCTCACAAAATTGATATTCATACAAATCAAAGATAATAGCCTTAGCTTACCCAGGACTAGCACTTTCTTCCTTCATCTCAGGAAGCTAAAGAATATCATGGTTAAATGTCTGTAAATCGTGGGAGTTCAAGAAATGACAGGACTTAAAGCCTCCCTCAGATTTCACTGTCTGACCAGTCTAACGGTTTCCTATAAGGGCAATATCAAGGTTTTAAAAAAGTACAAGTTCTGGAGTCAGAACTTACTTTCAACCAGTATGGCTGGAGCCTGCATGCTGTTTCTGCATCATGCAAGGCATCTTCACAAGCTTTCAAAGTAGAGTTAATCTGGGACCGGTTGCTATATAGTAAGTGGTCATTTGGAGCTGTAGGAAATAGAAAAAGTGGTTGATTAAGTAAAAAGAAATCAGTTACATAAGCTTTAGTCCTTGATTTTCACTTTTTTTAAACACATGTTGGTGCTTCCAAGTTGCACAAACCCATAAAATATCCAGTTTTTAAATAACTATGTACTAAATTAAATCTGGAAACCTCTTTGGGCAACTCCAGACAAAATGTCAGCTATGTATTATATAACTACAGAGAACATTGCACAAATCAATGCTGAGACACTCACACAATAAATTACCAGCACTGACTGAGGATCAGATGGTTGGTAGAGACATTTAAGACAGCAGGAGGAATGCAGTCGTACTGCAGGGAGGAGTTTCAAAATTTCGAATTTTGTAGCATCAAAGTTTTAAAGTGATAAATAAGGGTCTTTTCATGCCAGAACTCAAAACACAGGAATAGAAGGGACAGCATGAAGAATCAGGTAGCGCTACACTGATCACCGAGTTACACACACTGTAGCATCGAGACACAGCGTGTGCTGGGGGAAGGCTGGGCACTTTTCTTGAGAACGCTTTCATTTAAGTGATACGCTTCCCTATAATACCTTGCCTTTAACTTCCACTTATTACTTGCAAGGTACAAGTAATAAGTGAGTCACTTTTTCTGAAACTGCATGAAAAGGACCGCATCAAAAGTTCTCCCTGCACAGCCCCGCAGGCGCTTCCCGGCGATGGGGCGGGAGAGCCGGGCCGGCCGGGGGTGCGCGACAAGCCCGACGCCCGGACACGCATCCCCGCCACTGCCTTCGCGCTCGGCTGCGAGTGGCTCCTCCGCGCACGGGGGTAGTCGGCGGGGCTCCCCCGCGACCAGAGCCCTTCCCAGGGCGCGGCGGGATGCCCAGGGCGCGGCGCTCAGCTCCCTCCCGGCTCCGCCAGTTACACAACGGCGCCGGTCGGGGGGAGCCCAGCCGGACCGCAGGCTCGGGCTTACGCAACCGCTGCTCTCCTGACCCAGTTTCACCGCGGGCCGAAGAGCCGCGACCCCTCCCTGGGGCTCCGCTCCGGGGCTGTCCCGACACCCATCCCGGGACCCTGCCCGGGGAGCCGGCGGCGAGCGGGAGGGTAGCCCAGGCACACTCCCGGACACCGGGGTACTTCCGGCCGAGCCCAGGGCTCGGCGGGACGAGAGGCGCCGGAAAGGCCGCCAGCGAGCCCCGGCCGGTAGAAAGTTATCTCCCCCAGCGCGGAGCCGGGGACCAGCACCTGGGAGGGGAAGCCCTTACCTAGGCTGACCGCTTCGTTGTACTTCTGCAGGGCGGCTTGGAGCTTCTTCTCCTTGTAGAGGAGGTTCCCTTCGTGCCGGAGCTGCGAAGCCTTCACTTGGCAGGGGAACCACTTGGTCAGCAGGTTGCTGAGGATGACATTGACCCGCAGGAGTTGCCCGGCCGCCGCGCCGCCCGCCTCCTTGCACAGAACGCAGCGGGACTCGGGCGCCCGGTCCCTCTCCAGGCACTTTTTGCAGAACGTGTGTCCGCAAGGCAAGGAAACGGGCTCGAAGAGGAAGCCCTGGCATTTGCGGCACCCGAAGACGTCCCACTCGCGGGGTGCCGCGGGCTGCCCGGCGGCGGGCAGCCCCTCTTTGATCCGGACGCTCTGCGCCAGGCACTCCACCAGCTTCTCCAGCTGCTCGGCGCGCAGCTGCTGGTGGCGGGACGCCAGCTGGTACAGCGGTAGTGCCTCGTGCAGCCGCCCACCGAAGGCCAGCGCGTCCGCCCGCCCAAGCAGCACCTGCCACNGGTGGTGTTGCCGCCCCGCGCCGGGAGCGCCCCGCGTCGCCGCCGCCGCTTATATAAAGGCGGGCACGTGACGGCGGCGGCGGCGCTCATTGGGCAGCGGCCGCAGGTTGTTACAAAACCAGGCGGTTTTGTAACCCGTCGGTCCCGGCCCGCACCGGGAGGGGCTGCTCCGCTCTGGCCCCGGCCCTCGCCGCCCCCCCCGGGAGGGCTCCTCCGGCCCCTCGGACATCCTGTCCCGGCGCTGCTTCCCGCAGGGTGACGGGGTTTTAGCCGTGCGGAGAATTGAGGCGCTGGGCTGCGGAGCGCTACCCACCGAGCACACCGTGCTCGGAGTTCGGTTTGACCCGCTGGTCTGCACCGGCGGCTCGGTGAGACACGGAATTCGCTCCAAGGTTCGGTGTTTGGTACCTCTGGTAATGCGAAAGAAACATCGGCTCGAAGTGATTTTGAAAACCGAGAATGCCATTTCCTGCTAGAATTGGAATCGTGAAGCTTTGTAGCTGCACAGCTAATCACTCTCTTAAAGAGGATCTACGTAGTAGTGAAGCTATTTTAATGTCAGATACTCTTGGCTTTAGAACAACTAAGGAAAACGTTAGAAGCAATATATTGTGTTTATTTAGTTTTGCAGTGTGGCATGTTGCACAGCTTTACCTGTCCGTGCCAGATTCTAGATGAAAAGCACATGCCTTCTGATGTATCTTTGTTTTACTTGAGAGCAGCTCTGTTGACCGTTTCAATCTGCACGTTCCCACCAATTCTTGTTAGATGAGAGAGTTGCACTAGTTGTGTAACTGTCTGTGCTAAATGTAGTCTAGGGAGAAAATCACCTGTGCTACTACAGAAAAGAAGCTGTTCTTCTAAAAGAAGTTGTGTAATGCTTTTTGTTTGCAGCTTTATGCATATTTACAGCTACCAGAAATGTCCATGTTATGTATACATAAACTTATATTCTAAAAATATAGAGCATTTTTCACAGTGTCTTAAAATCCACTGCAGAATTTGACATTTCTGATGATATCCTACTACTGATATAATCAGCATCCTCATGAAGCTCAAGAGAGGGGATGAAGGAATTAATTTCCATTTTCTTACTTACAGAGATGTCTGAACTCCCCAGCTTAGACTGCGTGAGCTAAGCAGGTATTAAGGGACAAGCCCTGCCTGTGGAGCTTGAATGGACAGGAGAAAAGATGAAAGAAAGGAGAGGCAACCTGAGTTTTGCAAGAACTTGTTTAGGGAGGATACTTGAGAAAATTCAGATGAACTTAGATTTAAAGAGAAAAATTAGTTTAAAACTGCTTAAAATCTGGATTTTAACTTTTAATGATACACACTTTGAATTAATAATGAGGACTAATTTTGTGATGTTTATGTGTCCAAGTGTAGGCAACATTATGCTTATACAGGAAATCAGATATGTACCTGGAAACAGAACCCAGCCATCAGACCCTTTAATTGTCTTTGGTTCCTGTGATGCGAAGACATTTTGCATCTGCCAAAAATTTGGCCCTTGTCTCTAGGGTTCTTGAATCTCTAAAAAAAGGAAGAAAAAGTTTAACATCTCACTGTTGTTCTGAAGCAAGTCCTTTAATTATTTAGAAAAATAATTGAATAACCACTGGTTTCAGTACTTCTTTCTGCCATCATTTAAATCAGACAATAATCCAAAGTATGGCACAGCCTGCCAGCAAGTAATCCGAAGAAAGGTGAGACAACTGAAGCACTTAAAATTTCAGTTAAGCAATGCTTCAGAAGAGTTAGAAAGAATGAGCATTTGTGCTCAGGAGTGTGGGGTTTTCCCTCCAGGCTCCAGCTTGCTAACATAGACTTCTTGTTTTCCCAACTTCCATGCAAGAAAATCCCATGCTATAAAAGAACAAAACCCTTTAGAAAAAAGAAGAAAAATGCTTTCTTGTAGCCTTGAGGCCGACAGTTTTCTCTATTGCAAAACTATAGTCTCAGCAACCCCTCAGTGTGTTATTTTATAACCATTGTCCTGAAAACCACTATGAGTCAAAGCCTATTCAAGCGAGGGAAAGTGATATAACCACTGGTTACCAGTAGCAATGCAGTGACAATCTCTCTATCAGACATACGCCACCAGTATTTACATAGTTACACAGCAGACACTTAAAGAGGTAAGTCACGTTATAAAGAGAGGGTTTCTAGCAGCACATGAATTCAAGATAGGGAAGGGGAATAGATTTATCATAGGAAATGCAATCAGCATTTGTGCTCTGAAAGGAACTTCCAAAGTTCCTGTTCTCAATGTATGAAAGCATCTGCACGGCTGGCTGGCAGTCTGAGCGCTCCGGACTGAAAGGAGTCTCAAAAAAGCACTGGGAAATGCACTTCTGGGAATTCTCTTCCACATGGCTGAAATGTTTCAAGGGAAAAGGGCAGCTGTGCTTATGAGCTACTCCCCGTAGTGGGAGCTGTGTGCTTAGGAGGGTTCAGTAGACAGACCTTTATCCCAAGCCTGCAAATAGTTAAGACCTTATGTCAGATGGCCCATGGGCAACAACTCTGTGACTTTTTAGGGGAGAAACCAGCTGGCTCTGCCTCTCCTAGTTCCTGGTATGTGTGGTGTTTGGTAAATGTTAGTACTAGGTGGAGTGTGACAGGTACAGAGTGAGCCATACAGTCACTAACAGCAAAATACTTTAAAGCCAACATACTAATTTACTGTCCACTAGAAGTCAAACAACTACTAAATATTTGATTCTGACATCAGGCCTGGCTCTGCAAAGACTTTTTTAGCAAAAACAGCTGTGTGAATTGATCACATATAATCTAGATATGCTGGGGTGTTTTTATGTAACACATCCTGAAAGCATAGAGTTTTCATACATTCATACATATATTCATGGATTTGGAGCAGCAATAGGTCATGAGGTGTACTTGATTAGAAGGCAAAAGAAAAAAAGAAAAAGGCAGAAAAGCACCCTCCTGCCTACCTGCATTGTTCATGAGATCAAGAATGGATTTATCCTTAAACAGAAAAAGTTAAAGTGAGGAGGTGACTCATTCTGCAAAAGCACATCTCCCTTGTATGATTTTTATGCAAAGGGAGGTTTAATTTCTTCCTTTTAATGACAATGAGCACAATACTGATCTTCTTCCAGCAGTTAATGGCTGGCATAACAGGCAGCATGAGAGCATGACTACATTCTTCAGCCATCTTCTGGATCTATAAACTGCATCAGGCTTTGAGACCACAAAAGCCATCAATAAACCTGGTCCTTTCCCCTCAAACATAACTAACCCAAGTGTGAAATTCCAAACCACCAGTCACGCTGACAGAGCTCCTTCTCTAGTGGAAGAAGGAATGTGAAAAGTCACATCACAAATACAGCCACAGATGGCTTTTTCTTTCCATGTGCTCTGCATGCGCTGTAATAGTTCATAGCAAGAACAGATTTGGACTGATGGCCCATGCAGTTGGGGCAGTTTTTAAAAAGCACCAAGCAGGTCTGACCATTGTGTCAGGAAGCTGCACTAACCTATGCATAGGGAACAAGAGGAGAAGACACGTACATTCTTCTGTGCTGTTTTGCCACTGCACCTCTGAATGACTTTTGGCAACTATCTTTACCTCCTCTTTTGCATTCTGCCTATGGTGACTACTCCTTCATGTACTGGGCATCCTTGCTATCATAAACACATGATTTACACTGAGAAACAATCAATTCCAAGTTCTATTTTAAATCTGTTTTAAATTAATTAAACTTGAAAGAAAAGGCATAATATTCTGTCCTCTAAAAAGGAAATTAAAGAAAAGGTGTAATGGAGAAGTTTATGTTCCTATGCTGTGTTTACAAAATCACTACAATTAAGACACAAATACATGATCCAGTTTAAATAAATGCGAGGCACCAATAGAGAGAGCAACACGATCACGGGGACTTGTTTTTCAAGGAAAAATACCAACAGAGCCTGCAAAAGGTCCTTGTTACCTACTGGTCCATGAACTGTGTAATAAGAACAAACCCCAGTGCCCTTCCTACACAAACCCCTGCCTGCCTAATTGATGACTGACTAGTGATCAGCTTGACAAGACCTTAGGACCGACAAAGCAAGCATCCTACTCAGGCCATATCTCTCACTGCATGATACTGGAAGGGGGATTCACAATGTGCCCTTGAAGTGTAGCCAAACCTAGAGTGACTTGGATAAAATAATTTCTGTTCAGCCATATCCACATTCTTAGAAGGTTGCTTTTGTTCTGCATTGGAATGAAAGGGCTACAGTCAGAAATTCAGTGAAATTAAAATTCCAGAGTATTTTAGTTGTTAAGGAAGAAGGTATTTCAGCACTGAACAAATATTTAACAAGTAATTCACTATGAATTCTGAAAAACCTAACAATATTTTGAAGACCCTTATTTTAGCAAAAGTGAGGAACTATCCTCTGTGCACTCCCACTAGCCATTTTGGCAACAACTTCTGCTTTACTAATTTGTCAGGAGGAAAGGCTAAATTAATTCTTAGGTACAGAGGAATGAACACCCCAAGTTTTCAAGCATCCTTCAGCATACATGGTAAACCTCCAGTTACAATAAACTGCTGCTTCATATGTGTCAAGACAAACTTGAGACTAAGTAGTCCAGAGAACATGACAAATCCAGTCGGGAAGCCTTTCCATTTCTGGAGAACATGAGCAATTGTTGTTACAGAACCACCAAATGAATATATTTTGTCTAGAAGGTATTTGTGGATTCCTCTGCTCTGACCAGTAAAAAATGACTTTGCAAATGCCTTGAGCAACAGGTCATATTACCTCCATGCAGCAGAATTCCCTTTGTCTGAAAAGACTTCACTTAGGCTCAGATGAGATACATTTCCAAATTGAAACCATGTAAACCGAAACATTCAGAAGGGAAATGCTGTAACAAGGAACACAAGGATGTATGTTTTGTTTCACAGCCTGTGATAATGTAATTCCAGATGGAAGATGAACGAGCTTTGTAGAGGCATTAATGCAGTCTACAGTCCACTTGGAAGTTAATAGGCTAAGATGCAGTATGGATCAAAGCTGAAAGTTATTGATGAGTCTGCTACAAAGCAAATGGAACAGGAAGCTTTTGAACAGTTTGAAATCCTGGCTGATGGTTTATTTGAAAGTACCAGACACATTCTTGCACAGGTTTTAAAAGCTTTCTGGACCACAGCTATTCAGCTATCTTTAGATTGGTATGGACTGCTGTCTGAGAAGTCTCCTCTTAAAAAGTATGACAAGTAAGTCTTACTATGCTTGTTGTGATTAATTTTAAAGTCCAAAAGGCAAGTCATCCTTTCCTACACAAGTATCTGTGGGAGTCTATAAGGCCTCCTTAATCCACAATTTTAATTTCAGTAGTTTTCTGCAGGGAGTGAGGAAGATAAAGGCAAGTTCTACAATCACAAAACATGGAAGAGAGAAGTATGGATGGTATTACTGGGATAGAAACGCTGCAATTAGCTGGAATTAACCAATGCTTAACAGTGGCAGTGGCATGTGCTTTCTAAAGTACGTCTGACTTTAGAAAGATAAATAGTTCTAGAGCCCACAGACTGCTGTCATTGGCAATTGCCTCCCTGTCTTTGCTGCTGGGGAAAATTCATTCAGGCAAGGATTGAGGAATTCATCCTTTCTTGGCAAAGCTCTTAAGGACATACATGTGGTCCCACAGCATTTAAATGAGACTTGAAACATGTTTCACATTAAAGGAGTCCTTCCAAGGTAAACTCATAGGCCAAAGGAGTAACTTAAAATAGACTATTCCAGTGCAAAGGGAGGGACCTACAACGACCATCCAGCCCAACTGCCTGAGCAGCTCAGGGAACTTCAGCCTGTGCTTAACTGCTTTCTCAGCCTGGGGGCTTGGATATCCTCATACCTGTGACTTCCATCCCCAAGGCTGCAGGCAGCCCCTTCATGCTGGGGTCTGGCCGGCAGGACTGATGAGCTGTAGTGGGTTACAAGATCACTGCCTCTCGCTGCTCACCATCACTGCAGGCCAGAGGTTTCTGCCTTGTCGTGTCAGCTCATTTCATGGAATCAAACACACAGACAACACATGAAACAAGAGGCAGGCATTTCCAGTTACAAAACTATGAGATTACTGCTATTTAGCCCATTCTGATCAACCAGATAAAGACATAGATTCCACCTTTCCACTGCTGTAATTCCATGGAATTAGTCCTGGAAGCTCAGATGGTACTTCTTTCTTGATCCACAGGGTTCCAATTTTCTTCCAAATTAGCCTTTAAATATCCATAGCTAAACCATAGTCACTTAGTAAGAAACGAGGCAACAATTTTATGCAAAACTCAAGATCACATTTGTCATACTAGAAGTGGAGTGGGTTTGTTATTTTATTTTTTATTTGAAATATTGCAGAGCTTTCTTATGATACATACACATTGATGGGGCTTCCGGTAGCACACTTTCAAAAAAAATTAGAGTTATGAATCATAATCAGAAATAAATGACTCTTACATCTATTAAGACAGTTATTTAAAAAACGTTTTGATGAATCATGCAAAAATGTTCACAAACAGCATTATACTTTTTCATAGATATATGTTTTGTTTTTCCTACGTCTACAAAAAGACCTTGTGCTTTTAACACTTGAATTGAAAAAAAATATTTACAGCAGACATCATAAATGCCACATTGAAGTTCATAGAGGCAAAGTGGTGATGGTCCCCTGTTTTGCCAGTCACAAAACATGCTGAGGGTTTCAGATCTCTTCCATAAACTCCCAATTTAAAAGTGTTCAGTCTTGGATCTTCAGTATGCTCCTCTTCTCCAAATCATTCATTTCCTTCAGTATAAGGGCAACATTGTATCTCAGTTCTTGAAACTTTGCAACTGGCACCTGAAACAGAATATTCAGGTTAGAAAACACAAGACATCTCAGGAACCTTGACTAGGGCATGCCTAAGGCTAGGGAACATTCAGCAGTGTAAGGCAAATATATAAGTATCCTAAAATACTTACTTTTTTTCAGTCTTAAGACAAATGATTTGAGGTTAAAAAGACTCAGTTAATTCAACTAAATCCATGTGGAAAAGTAGAGTGGGGAAAAACAGAAATAACATCTACATGGTATATTTTCTGTACTGCCTGATGAGAGAAAGGAAATACTCCAGGATGTAAACTGAGAGCTGCTATGGTGATGTAAAAGTCATAGACTGGAAAGAAAGACATCTGGAAGGTTGTGGAGACTACAGAATTCTCAAGCAACAAATTCAAGATATTCTGCTTCTCCAAACTTGCAAAAGAAAGGAATCGAGACTTGAGGTGAGAAACTTGGCAGCAACCTCAAGAGCAAAGGGCACTGGGCACTACATGTGGAAGGCAAAAGATTTTGAGTTAAACATATAAAGCATTTTCAACTGTGCAGGAGACTCACGGGCTCTCCTTTACCATTTCAAGCCTGAGAAGCCAAGCAGATGAAAATCTTATCTGTGAAGACAGAGACCCCCAGCCGAGTGCAGGCACAGACTGGTGACACAGACTGGTGACATCACTGCAGTGAACAAACATATGCTCACACAAGTGCCCAGTGCAGTCTGGCTGGTCCCATGCTGTCTGCACAGCACTGCCTAATTTACTCCTTTGACTGCACTGAAGACAGCAGTTCTTTTGGCAGAGACCCTTGTCATTCTCCTGCCCACTGTAGCACAGATACCAATTATATGAGAGGAATCCAACATCTGATTTGCATTTTCCACATACATCAGAAATGCATTAAAAGGCACCATGTCCTTTTCACTTTTGACATGTGTACAACAAGACTCAAAATGCTGCAATTCCCACTGCTTTTGAAAAAATCTTCAGTCAGATGTCACACTGTGATTAAAATACCAAAGGGAGACCAAAGAGTGTAACTTCTCCCTGTGCTATACACATTTTAAAACTGTTCACAACGGAATTATTGTCTGGACTTACCATCTTACATAAGCCCTGTTAGTTAGCAGGACATTCTGAACATGTTCAAATAAAGGAAAACTGAAGAGCTGAGGACTATATTTACTTGCATATGGTACCTTGAACCAAAACACAAGTTTACCCCAAAGAGCTACCAACTGTGGTAGACCACTCATCAGATATAGAAATCCTGTTTGCAGTCACATCCTTGGCATTCAGATCCAAGCAGCAGCACCAGCAAAGAACTGATTCTAGGAGAAGCACGTTGTCTGCTATCAGATATCTGCACTCGTCTGTGCTGGACAAACACATCTCCACTCCAGAATAACAAAGAGTCTTCCACAGACTCGCAACAACAACAACAAAAATCCCCTAAAATCAAACCAAAACAGTCAGAAACAATGGCCCCAAGACCAACACTTGACATTATATGCCAGGAAATAAAGTGGCAAATCTAAACAGTGAAGAATATAAACTAGATTTTATTCTCACAAATGAAACTTACCCTGTTGTAAAGGGTTAACCTGAAGTCCATGGTATCATCTAAGTTCCATGGAAGTCCTCAAATACAGTGTATGGGATGCTCTGAACTGGACTGTCAGAGGGGTAAATTTGATCTCCTGTGAAGTGACACCCTCAACAGTTTGCAATGTAGCACAGAATTTATGCCTTCCTCAACAGATGCAAAACAATTTAACATTAAAATCAGTCCACCTCTTTCAACCAACAGGGCTTTGGTGCTTCTTCCAGACTACTACTAATGAGAGAACTGAAGCCAAAATCTGTACAGAGTTCAAATGTAACAATGCCTGCTGTGCATTGAATTCCTCTATGCACCACCACGTTATATATAGAACAAACTGCATTCCTTTTCAAAGGTTAAAATTATGGAAGAGTTTATGCCATCTTCTGGCAAGCCTTTAGGTACAGTGTCATAAATACTGCCACTGACTAATCCTGTAACAAGCAAGGAGGTTGTTTTTACTTACTAGCAGCCAGAACAGTTCTGAAGAAAAAGAATAAAACTACCTCTGCCACAGAAAAGAATATTACCATTCTCTGCCAAATGCAGGTTTAGAAGTGTATCATACATTATATGAACTACCCCAGTAATTTTCCTGCCCTCAAGAGCCACCATCAGGTCTGAAGGTTACAGTTCATAACAATACCATAACTTTTAATCAAACTAGATATTATGTAACACTGCTTTCCAGTAATTAATGTTCCTCTAATAAATTGCAGTTCAGCAGAACATGTGTAGGAACAAGGTATGAAATTATTTTGATTGGTATTTCATTAAATATTTTATGTGGCCACACTGAACATGAAGGATTCCAAAGCAAATCAACCAATGGTAACACATCATTCACAAAAGCTTTAGTATTTTAAGTAATAATTCAACTTTCTAAATAAAACTCCAAGTGGTTTCCTCACTATTTATTATGGCAGTCAGACTTACTTCAAAGCGATGAGCTGTCCCATCTGAAAGCTTCATCATCATCAGAATGGATGGCTGGAGTGCACGGGCCAGCGAACTGAAATTATTTACATCATTAGTATTACAGCAGTAGAGATCAGCAGCGTGATGAGTACAGCATTGCACATTAACAATTTTAGATGTTCATGTAGGCTTTAGACAGAACATGAGTAATTTCAGTCACAGAGTCTGGCTAGAAACTCATGAACACAAGAGTTCTGTCCAATTTACCTCAGTATTGAGACTTAATGTTTAGTAACTGCAAGTTTAGGAGCACTTTCATGTTTACATAATCGGTTTAGTGGAACTATGATAGGGATAAGAGCCGACCAAGTACTGCCAATAATAATGCACAGTTTTCTTATGCAGTTTACCATGCTGCATTAATAATTTCCATCCCTTCATACGTTCAACTGCCACCTCATTTGGGGAATCAACCTCTTCTAGGCTTCATCCTAAATTTGTGTGTTATTTTATTTGATGACCCAAAGAAGGGAAATGAGTCATTCTTGCGCAGCTTCCATCAACTGATGTTGCCAAAGCCTGCTCAGGTACAGACAGGCGCTACAGCCCAAAGACCAAAGCTACCATACCTCCCTGCAGAGGCTGTTGCTGGATGATAAACAAGAAATCCCAGTGGGAAGATTAACTGAAAACAAAACTAAAAGGAAGGAAAACAAAAAAATGGTAATGTATTGCTCCTGTGTTGTTTGGAAAACAAATCATAGGATTTGCTTTCAGCTTGCAAGCACTGTGCCTGAGGATGTTTACCTGGACATTTTGCTCTCTTATCAGTATAGATTCTTTTTCTACAGAGTGATACTTGTGTGGTGCTTATGGCACTGCTCATCAGAAAGTCACCTGAACTAGTAGCTTGTGGCCATTCCAATTTCTCTCTTAGGAGACCTTTTTCTTGATTTCAGGAAGACAATCCCTGATTAGCCATGGGCCTGTCAACTCTGGCAGCGAAGAGACTGCACTCTCTCCCAGATGCAGGTATTCAGACATGCAACATGAAGTCACTCATGCTAACAATTTACACTACTGACAAAGACTGGATCATCTAATTTCTTTCAGCTCAGTCTGTCTTGGTTAGAACTAGACAGAGACCAAACCGCACAGACAACATGCTTCTGTTTCCTTCTGGCTCTAGCCAAAGATCCATCCCCCAGATGCCTCTGCTGTGGCAGATGTCAAGAAGCTGTTCACTGCAGGCACAGGCAGGATGATCTCAAAGGCTTTTACTCCTGTTCCGTGAAAGAAACTTAGGAGGTAGTTCAATGACCAATTACATAACTATGGCAGTGTAAAGGTGCTGTCCTGAAACCTCTCTTTGTAGAAGCAGAATACATGAGATGGAAAGTCATTTAACATGTGCAACAAATGGTCTGCTTGAGAAGTTGAATAGATGGAATACTCTCTCCTGTTCCAGTGAAACTAAGAGCTTGCCTAGCTGCTTGAGGCTCAGTCTGACTAATTTATGCCATCATCACCAGGACCTGTGGATTTATATCTGCTCCATAAGTTTTAAAATGAGAGACTCAAACTTTGAGTGAAATGTTACCAGCAGTAAAGCATATATACACTGACTTCTGCACTGTTCAGAAAATTCCACCTGTATCCTAGTGTTTAATGCTACATGCCAATCCCTAATAGCAAGGCACATTTTGACCCCATTAAAATTTTTAAGCAGCACAAGAAATCAGTTTAATCTTAGGTAATTCCAGGGATGTGCATGATCCTCTTTTATACCTTGTGGATATAGCTACATCCACTCTCCACTTGAAGTCCTGGATACTTGGTAGCTGACTTCTTTGTATCAGAGCTGTGCCTTCGGAAGTGGGACGCCTGAAGAGTGAATCAGAAATAGAAGACTGGAATGTAAATTCATAAAAGAAGAAACAACCTAAAGAGAAAACAGGACTCCTCAGTACAAACCTGTCCAGAACTTGTTTCTCTCCTACATCTGTCCTCACTTAGAGAGGTCTGAACAAGTGGAGATTTTGTGGATTTAAGGCAGCTGTGCTCAGATTATCCCCTTTTTCTGTGCTTAACTATGGTCCATGTTGAAAAAAGAGACCAAGTGACTGTGTCACTACTAAACTGATGTCACTATAAAGTTTAGTAAGAGTCATTGTGGTGGCTGGCATACCTATTATTTCAATTATATGCAACTGTGAGGCATAGAAAGGAACCTGCAAATATATCTTTACCTTCACGCAAATCCAACAGGAACAAGCAAGCAGAGACAAGACAGATGACTTAGGTAAAACAGTTGCATAAGGTCACTGTCCTTCTTCAGCAAAAACCATCTAGCACTGGCAAGCAGCATATAATAATAATATTAGTGTATTGAATGCATTTTGAAGCATACTTTAAAAACCCCACAGTGGTTCTTGTTAATCCAACATAATTTACAAACTTTAAGTTCCTTACATAACATTCACTGCCAACCCCAGCACAACCTTCAAGATTTTGCCTAGTCTAATGTGTAAGAAGCCAAGCAATTCATTTGTTACTCATATTGCAGGAAGAATCAGGCTGATCAAGCCCTAGTTTATTTCTGTGCAGAAATACAGTTAACAACAATTAAACTTCAGATGGTTGACAATCTTTAAAATTTTAACAGCATCCTATGTTCTGGATAACTAAACAAGACAAATCTGATACAAATAGATAATAACCATTCATTTTTAGATATATATGCAGAAATAATTTCAGAATGAGGTCACTGAACTGGGCCATTCAGGAGCTGGACTTCTGGACTTTGTGCTACTTTTTTTTCTTTTTTTTTTGCTAAGCATCCCATGTCCCTGGAAGTTATTTATGGTACATTTCAAGGCTACTCCAGTACTTCCACTAAGGGCAGGATAAGAAACATTACATCCTTTATCCATGGTGCTAGGCATAATCTAATTACAGACTTTACATCAGAAAGGAATCCTCTCTGAACAAATCAAGCACTGTAGGAATGGCAGTCTAACATCACTACTCAGATTCTTGTGTGCAACTTAGCTGGTGCCTTTAGAAACTGTCCAGAAAGATTAATGATCTGATAAGGTACATGGGACTGACATGAGATCCTCCAGTAGTCCTGCATTTCGCAAAGGTGATATAAGACTGAATTTATCTCTTTGGTAGGGGGGGTTGGGTGGTGTCAGAAATGACACACATTCCTAATAGCGTGCTAAAGGAATGAACAAAAAAAGTAGATCAGCTGGTTCTTACTCACTGTCAACTCCTGGATAGGAAGTAGGTCACCACAGCTGGGTGCAGCCATGAGGAGCTGGAGTCTAGAACAGTCATTAGCAGGATTAAACAATAAGAACAGGCCTTTCCCTCAGTGGAGAGCTGCTGCCAGAGTATTGCTTAATTTGGAGGCTCCCTAAAAATAGCCACACTGCTACCGTTTCCTTAAGACATGCTAACTCCCATCAATGGAAGTCAGTCCATTCAGTGCAGCACCAGCACTCTGGGGGAAGAAAGGAGTTTTAAAAACAGAAAGATGCTCTACTAAGCAGTGGTGGGAAAGGTCAGAAATGGTGACCTCCCAAACAGAGGGGAAGCTTCTAAATATTGTTGAGAAATAGCATTTCTGTGGTCAAACACGAAGCTTTATTTCTGGTCAGGACTGCTCTTCTGTACCATTCTCCCAGGAAGAGTCACAGCTTCTATAGCTTAGTTTAAGCTTCTGTCAGGACCTTCCCAGCTTGGACAAGATCACAATGGGAACTGCAAGAATCCTGTAAAGATGACAGAATGTGCATAGTGGCCAACATGCATACAGAAATTACACAGGCTGCTAATCAAGCCATTGATTTCTGAGAGGAATAGCAAAATGGAGCAGAAAAGACTCAATGAATCTCACATCCAAAACCTATAGACTATAATTACATTTTGTAAACACTCTGTGCCAGCAGCTGCAATATACTGTCAGGACATTGTGCAGAAGGCAGAAGTCAGAACAAGTAAAGGACCATGGATCAGGTAGAGACCATCCTAGAGACCATTCAAGCTATGGTAGAAAGGATGGTACACCTGGTGACAAGAATATCACCTGCTAAAGGATGCAACAGAAGAGCACTCAAAAATGAAAGATTAGAGAATTTGGAGCAGCAGCTGATCTAACTGTATCAAAGCTATGTACTGATCCAACAGTATCAAAACTAAAGACAAGTTCTGGATGATTCCCTATGCACATAACAAGACATGCCTAGCAGGCCACTGAACTGGAAGGATGAACAAACTGGTATGTGTGAAATGCTAACAAATGGCACGCAGAATGTACCCTCCTGGCAGAAACTAAAGCTACACTATTAGAAAAAGAAAAGCAGTGCATTTATTACAAACATTCAGAGAGGGGGAAGTTAGTGTTATCCTTTCCCTTAAAAAACGGTTTTAATTTCATGTAGTTATTTGATGGTGTCAATGTGGCCAGTTTTTCTTTCAGTCTACATAGCTTGATGGAACTGTGGGGACACAAATACAAATGCCAAATACTTCAGAGCTGTTGTTTAGTGAACAGAACTCCAAAAATAAGATAAGATGCCAGGAAAAGTAATAAAAATGGTCTTTTCTGGGCTATCTAGCTCATACTGAATTACTGAATTTTTGATCACATGCTAATGCATCTCTTACCATCACAAACATATATTTACAACTCAATACGCATATGTATGATTCAGTGTTACATTTAGGATTGTAGAAGCAGATCTGTCGAAAAATCAAACCTGAGATGTTCTTCTCTGGTCTGAAAACACAGAGCAAGATTACACTGGATAATCACAGCTTTCAAAATGAGAAAAAGCTAAATTTTCCAGCATCGTGATTTCACAGTAGCAAACAGACAATCATGCATGCTTCAAATTACATCTAAATTTATCTTCTTTCTCTACTGCAAACAGTATTTCCACTTTGCAACCATGAATTTTGCATTCTTAACACCTATAATTCAAACAGAAGAGCAAAGAAAAGATGAGAAGACTGAATTTATTTTTACTCCATGAACCTTTAGCTGTAAGCCAAGATCTTAATCAAAGAAATGAAAAATATTTTTAACTTTGGTAGCAGCACTCAAACCCTTGAGGGTAACTGAAGTACTACAACTATGATTATTGGGATTCCATGCAGAGAATCTGGAGCAGCATTGGGTTAGTGATGTTACGTGCTGAGTGACCTCAAGTTTCAAGAAGGAAAATTGGAATCACAGAGTATCCTGAGTTGGAAGGGGCTCACAATGATCATCAGAGTCCAACTCCTGGCCCTGAACAAGTTTTGCATATTCAAAATGTTCAAGAAATTTCTAGATGTAGAATAGGCTAAATATGGTTGAGCAGAGAAACTTCTAGAAAAGGGGAATCTCAAGAATGGAAAAAAGAGACAGGTTGTTCAAAAAGCTCTCGATTTAGAACCTCCTCTAGTTACTGAGGAATGTTGCTTAAAAAGTGAATTATAGCAGGCAGAGCACTTGATATCTCATATGTGTTGTCATCAAGTCACCCAGTGTGAATTCCCAACTGAACTGTACATTAAGACTTGATGAAATGCTATCTGAGAAAGCTGCCATGAACCAGAGCATATAGAGGGCGTATGTAGCCTGCCTCTCAACAAAGCAAGTCTTTCACTTTTGCTCTAATTTGCAATGATAATGATGGCAAAAATGAGTAATTCTGCACTGCATTTTCCATCTGTAGGTATTGACCCACCTCACAGTCTATAGAACATCATAAAAACTGATGAACACAGAAAAATTGAAAATTGGCAAGAAAGCTACTTAATGAATGTATTGTCATGCATGATGGACATCATACTGTGCTGAATCAAGATAATGGGACAAGTCTCGTTCTCATTAATTTGGAAAATATTGCTCTTCCTTCAATACACCAAGGATTTGTGTCAGCAGAGCTCTGTGCAGCCCTACTATCTGTACAATGAAGACACTAACCTGTTACCGAAGACTACACTGGAAAAGTCCACAATGAAATCTTCTGGTATTCTGAAAGAGAAGACCAAGACAAAACAGTTAGGTTTTTTTGTAACCACAGTTATATGGCCTTATCTGAAAAAACCCTAAATCTATTACAGGACACAAAAGATGTGTCAACATTTTCCATCTTCCATTGCTTAAAATTGCCAGGTCTTATGTAAGCACTTCAGTATTGATTTGATCAGGGCTCTCAAAAGGACAACCTATGTTTACATATCAGGAACCCTAAAAACTGTATTACATCTTCCCACCCTACGTCATATGGCAACACTATATTTCAAAAGAACCCAGTATTTGCTTAACTTCTTTCAGTAAAGTCAAGAAAAATTTTACTGATGGCTCTGATGTGTAGAAGGCAGGACAGCAATGCATGCCTTCAAAAATCTGAAACGCAGAGGTTTCATTTCACTTTCACCTCAAGTGTAATGAAGACAGAAGGAACTGCCCCCTCAAAATTCAGAGGCCCTTGTAGCCAAGACTACTTACAAAAGGAGCATACATGGGGACTGGTTGAATAGACTAACACACTCCATCCACCCTACACCTCTCTGCTCCTTCACCATTCCCCCGACACTGCTGGTGCCTTACAAACAAGCTGCTGTTGATTTTCAGTTCAATAGATCAGGCTGTGAATTGCAAAGACCACAGAGCAAACGCTATCCATTCAGCTGCCTTTGCCACAGGGACAGTAACCTCCTACAGAGAGGCAGGTTGGACAAGTGGGAGAAGTCACTACTGCTGCTGCCACAGTTAAATCCAGCACTCACCATGAATCAGTGCCCAGAGACATTACTCACCAGTGGCTTGAGACACACAGCAGTGTATCGAAGAAAAATCAAAGCAAACAAGGAAGTTATCTGTCCTAAAGAGCTTACAGTGTCTAATGACCAGAGAAAAAACAACTCATCCACTCACACAGTGGGAAACAGCAGTTACTACAGCTTGAATTCATAAAGGAAGAAATGGGGTTAAACCACATTTTTAAATGGTGCTTGGGTAAAAAGGAATTCATTTCAGCAAGCACTAGAACAGTGCTTTTTTGGCTGCAAGAGTCTGTCTTTCAGAAGAGACAAGACTATTTCTGCAAACATTACTTATACTTTCCACGCAAGTGTATTACTTAACCCATCCTGATGCTGACTGGATATCCTGTTTATGTAGTGGAATAGCTGGAGAGAGGGGGCTGTAATATGATTATGATGATACCTATAACAATACTTGCTTGACCCAAGAGCAAGGGTTATTAAAACAGAAGCATTAACATTACTTTTGAGTTTGCATTATTTTTGCTGTGCAGCCAATGATCTTGCTGAAAATTCTGTTCCTGGCTCAAGCAGCACACGAGGCCAGTCACACAAGACAGAACATGGCACAGTTCAGCCTGAACTACAGATGGCAATCACTTTGCAATGGAACATCCTGAGGAAGGGACCCTGAGGGCAAGAAATGTGTGACGATGTCTCAATCCTGTGTTATTGGCCTGAGTCATAAAGTTATTAAATAACCTGCGAGGGGAGGGGGAAAAAAAGCACTCACAATTTAGTGTAAATTTATTCCCACTGGCTCAGCCACTCAGGCTAGGAAATAGGGATTTGCAACCTTTTAAACCAGTAATATTGATCTGTCTAATCAGAAGTAGGCATGTATTCCAGCCTCTCTCTTTATCAAAACTAGAAGCCAAGATCAGGTACCGCAGCAGAAAATTGAGAATTACAAGATACTATATGGGCAGAGTTAGCTCAAGCTTCAGATTCACTGAAAGAAACAAAACAGAATGCAAGAATTGAAAAAAAAAAATTATATGGCATAGAGCTCCAACCTTTTAAAAGAAGACAGAACAAAAAAGAGGAATATAGGCACTTTTTCTGCCTTAAAAGGCAAAATACCTGCCCAAACACTGGATGCCAATAATGCCAAGACACCACTGGTCAAACAATGTCATGTTCTTCATGCATTTGATCACAGGATGGCCACTGCAGCAGGCTGTGTCTGACTATAACTAGTATTTGCTTTGAAAACAAGCATTTCATCTCCAAACCCAAGCCCATTGGGAAATGTAGGAAATTACGTTTCCCAGAGGAACCGAAGATACTAAAGGTGCTACCAAATTTCTAAGTATCACAGCTTGAGAGTAGAATAAGCTATTCAGTCTTCTAAAAGTTTAGCCACAAGGTGAAGAGAGATACTCACAGGAAGTAAGACTGTCAGAGATGGAAGTTCGGAAGAGTCCCAATACTGTGAGAATACTCGGAGCATAGCAGCAACTAGCAGCACATAAAACACCCAAGTCAGCAAGCAACACAAATGCAGTTACCTAACTATTGCTGCTAGATCAGCCATACTAACCAGGACAATAAAATAAAAAGATTTATCAAGATACAAAAGATATAAAAAAAGACCATCCAGACTGAAAAGTGTCTGAGTAAAATGTATGAATAAACCATTAAGTGAGAAAAAACCCCCAGACGCAACTACAAAAGCGTAAGTCATTAAAGCGTGTTCAAATGACAAGGACAGGGACCTGGGAGTCTGCATTTCTAGACAAAGCCAGCCTGGACAGTGACTTCTGACACTCCTATACCAACTTTCTCCACTGCTCGGAAGAGGAATGTTCACCCAGCCCCAGAGAATTTGGCATGGAGCTTTTAGTATTCTTTGTTATTCCGTGATCAAATTTGGCACATTCTGTGTGCACCTCAAAAGACACCAGCTCCCACTGGGTCAAAAGCAATTCATCAGTTTCTTACTGACCTACTTTAACCTGGGTGAACTCCATGATGTGCCAGAGGCAGCGGCTTGCATTTGAGCTCTCAAGACAAAAGGCAGGCCAAACTCCAGCACTGAGCTGCAGACAAAACAGTATCAACTTGCAAGGAACCTTTCACCATGGCCCAACTGACACCTTTCATTGATTACACCCCAATTACATCTAAATCTGCAGATTTAGTTTGCCTGAAGTTGCTCATAAAGTAAACTATGCTTATGACTTAACTGCTTATGAAGAGAAAGCCAATGTACAGGTTAACGGACACAGAAGGATGAAAAAAGATGGAATTAGAAACACATCTATTTCTCCTAGGTAGCAGTCAGAATGTTAAAGAAATGTGCGGAAATAGTATTTTAAAATAATTAAGCCTTGGTGCAGAGGTTTCTCCACAGAAGAAAGCATCAACTGCTCTTATTCACTCATTGCTACTGAATAGAGAAATAAGGGAAAACCTACAAATATTACTACCATCTGATATCTAGCTTTTAGGATATGATCCCTTCAGAGATACTCATGGAAGACTGACAGATTTTGGCAAAGGCTGTAACAAAGGTCATGATTTCTTGGTAACGGGCAGGAGAAATCATAGCTGAACATGGTGGTAGGGTTTCATGAGTGTTATATCATTGACCTTTCAAAGAAGGAAAGAAGTAGGGCAGTTCTTAGCTTCTGAAATGCTACCACTGTCTTACCAAACACTTTAAAAAATATTGCAGGGCAAGGTGGGGACAGCAGAGAGAAGGTCACTCATATTTGCATAACCTACATTACAGACTAAATTAGACCATTCTCCCCAGCATGTGAAATAAACTGCTCATGCTCAGTGCTAAATCAAGTCTTACACAACACCTGTTTTCTTCCTCTGGCTTCAAGTGACGTTTGGCAACAGATGCATTATGTGGTATTTACAGGTAATTTTTATACCAACTTTTTTGTGTAAAAAAGTTACTTTGGGGAAGCAGTTACATAAAAGCCATGAAAAACCAAACATTAAAACAACCAGTGCAAACAGGCATACCTGAGCTCCTTCAGGTCTTCCTTAAAAACCTAAAAAGAGAAGGAGGATGAAATTTTACATTATATAGCCTTAAATGATCATTTCTTACCTACTGAATCAATAGTGGTTACTTATTTAGTATCTCTCCCCAAAAATTTCAGTCTCAAGTGCCAGTAGTTTTGAAATGACTGGTGATATATTGAAAAGAATTTTCAGAAGTGTTCAATCAAGTTGTGATTTAAAGACCTAAATATCTTGGAAGCCTTTATTTTTCAAAACAACATCTCTGCCACTTCTTTTATGCAGCTATTCAGAAAAATTTTTCTTTTACAGTAACTATGTGCCCGTAATTTCAAATACGTTTCGCAGTTACTTGTTTAAACTATGACAGCAAAAAGGAAATGGCAAAAGATAAGGTCTGAATATTAAAGGCATACTTCCACTATGTTTCCTGCAATATGGGAGCGTTCCCAGTATGCCTGGGTAAATATGAAGCTGTATCTTAAACATGAGGTACTGGAAACCCAGAAGTGGTTCATTCACATAAAATGAGAAAAGAAAAAATGTAAGGTAAAGGAACATGAAAAATTAAGAAAAAGCCATGAAGAAGGGATAGGAGTTGGGAACATGGCAGGTGTGTACATATTCACACCAAACATCCACAGTGTAAGTGGAAATTCCACTATATTGTTCTGGCCATAAGACCTTCCTTCCTCTAGGCGGAAATATGAACAAAGGCAGGGCAAACAAATATGAGAAATTATAAGCATGGACAAAAGTGAGTGGTATGTGTGAACACCCAGTTAGAGTAAGAGAGAGTGTTGATGCCTACGAAATAACATTTTGCTATGATTTCTTTGGCGGTTTTAATTTATGAGTGAAAACAAACATGCACAGTAAACAAGATGCTGAAGCAGAAATAGATACAGGAATCTTTTTCCTAAAGCTTAAATATTTTCTCAAAAAGCTCACCCTAAACTTTCCCAACAAGTGAAATAATAAGTTCCAGATTTTTAGCAGTTTCTTCCAACAACTTTAACTTGGAGTACCATTTTTATGTGCAGCTTCCCACCCTGGCAAATGAGATTTAGATGGTGACTTGTGCCTGACACAGCTTTTACCTTATCAGGGTTCCAAGTACTCCCAGTACTTACTTCTTGTTTGAATGTTGATAAGGGGAGTCTTAATGCTTCTCGGAGGAGAGTGTACATGCCAGAAATGAGGAAAGCAAGTTGCTCTTCTGAGAGATTAGCACTTTCTGCAATCAGCTTGACAGATTCCTTGCAGTCTTTTCCTTCCAATGCATTAACAGTGACTGTGAATAAGAAAGCAAAGCAAGATCCTTAATTTACTCAACTGTGTAGCTCTTGATTTTGAGGGTCAAAGGTGCCTTGAGAAAATTCTCACCACAGGGAGAAGCCTTACAGACAAAAATGAAATCAATCACTGAGATAGTGTAGCAGAGCCACCGGCTGGATAACCCTCAGATAATGTTATATGTGGTTTTTACATCGTGAACTGAGCAGGCATATGAACCTGCATCTCATTTTTTACATTAGTCATTGTTTAGCAATAGAGCAACAGCAACAGCCTCGAAAAATGAACTTGGTGCAAGTGCAAGAACAATTTAGATATATGGTGTTGAAATCCATCACATCTTCAAAGATTACAAAACCTTCAGAGGTAAAACTGCTGCCCTGCAAACTGTGAATCACAGGCCAGCAAGAGCAGACGGTGATGGGAGATTTGTGCCAGCTCTGCATAACCTGGAGGGAGGCTGTGTCCACCCACTCCAGGGGGATCTGTGCTGGGATCACTGCCCTGGCTCCAGGCAGTCTGAAGGACTGTCTGCTCCCACTACGGTAGGAAGCATTTATTGCACACCCAAATGCAGGTGATAAAGCTTTTCAGTCTCTGTGTTCCTGCAGTAGACAGCAAATATGGTTCAACATGTGTATTTACTTCTGTCCAAAATGCCTCTGCCTATACATAGCTTTATTATTTCAAGTATTACAAGGAACCCTGGAATACATTGCTCGGTTTCTGCTACTGTGCACCAACACTTTTAGAGACAAACCAGCTACCAGATGTTTTGAGTCCTTCAAATCAAAAAGAAAATCCTTGACAGGATGTTAGCTGAGACAACATGTCAGGGTCACACCATGCTGGGCAGCAGCTACCCTCCTCTCAGCTGGCCACCAGCAAGCTGTGCTTTCGCTCTGCTAATCAACTCTTCCATTATTCCATAATTGTTTTACATACCCTAATTGACATACCCTAATTGTGTAACTCTTGATTTTGATGGTCAAAGGTTCCTCGAGAAAATTCTCACCACAGGGAGAAGCCTCACAGATAAAAATGAAATCAACCATTGTCAATCTTACAGCCTCAACCTCAGTAGGACACCTGCAGCTTGGGGTTGCTGCATTGTCTCCTGCAGTTGTGTAGATGCCCACGGGGTCTCTGACTGCCACACACAACCGGACAGTGACTGGGCTGCTGGCTCTGGGACACGGGGATGAGAGAGGAATGACTTTAACAGCACTCAGCTGCATCCACAGCTGCAGAACTCTGTTCCTCATTATCACAGATTTCACAGAATTGTAGAATACAACGAAGCAAGCACCTCATTTTGTTTAAAGCCCAGCTCTAGCTTCTGGTTGGGAAAGGCAATGGGAAGTGCCCCAGGAAGCTGCAGCCTTGCAGCTGTAGCCACTCAGCTATCACAGAATCACAGAACGTTCTGAGTTGTAATGGACCCAGAAGGATCATCGAATCCAAATCAGCCCTACACAGGACACCCCAAGAATCCCACCATGTGCTTGAGAGCACTGTCCCAACACTCTTTGAACTCTGTCAGGCTGGTCCTGCGACCACGGCCCTGGGGAGCCTGTTCCAGTGCCCAATCATCCTCCAGGGGAGGAATCTTTTCCTGATACCTAACCTGAAGTGCCCTGACATAGCATTAGGCTGTTCCCTCGTGTCCTGTCACTGGTCACCAGAGAGGACATCAGTGTCTGTCTCTCCGCAGCCTCTCGTGAGGAAGTTGTAGCCAGCTACGAGGTCTCCTTTCAGTCTCCTCTTCTCCAGGCTGAACAGACCAAGTGACCTCAGTCCGTATGGCTTCCCTTCTAGGCCTTTCACCATATTCGTTGCTCTCCTTTGGAAGCTCTCTAATAGCTGTCGTTGCCTTCCCGTGAGGATCCACGGCTTCCTCAGGGAACGCGGCTCCTGCCCACGGGCTCTGGCTGGGAACCCCCCGCGTCCCTGTGTGGGGGTAGCAGGGCCCTTCCGCGCCGGGACGGCGCCCCGCGGGCCCCGCACGGGCCCTACCTTTGAGGAGCCGTCGGAAGGTCTCCTTGCCCACGTCCTGCACGCCCCGGGCCATGGCCTCCACCTCGGCCGGCNGGCGCTGTGGGGGCGCGGCGCCGGAAGGAGCCGGCGTGACAGCGCGGCGCGTCCCGGGACCAGCCGCTGATGGCGGCGCCGCGGCTGCCGTGTGCCCGAGGCGTTCCCGCTGCTTCCTGAGGCGCTCCCGCCGCCCCCACGTCCGCCGTCATGACCGAGGAGCCGTACGAGAAGTTCCTGGCCCCTGAGGAGCCGTGCCCGCTGCTCTCGCACCAGCACCCGCCGCGGGGCGGCAGCTTGAGCCTGAGCGAGGAGGGCTGCCTGGACGTCAGCGATTTCGGCTGCCAGCTCTCCTCCTGCCACCGCACCGACCCTCTGCACCGCTTCCACTCCAACAGGTCCGCTCAGCGGGTCAGAGCGGCCGGGCCGGGTGATGCTGAGGGGCCGGGGCGGGCGGCGCGGCGGTCGCGGCGGGGTCAGGGCCGCGCATCCTTCCCGCGCTGCTCTGCCCGGGACGAGCCGGGCATGGCCGGGCTGCAGGTGCTCCGCGTGTCCGCCGCACGCCCTGCTGGGTTACCCTTCCCTTTGGCTTAGTCTGGGTTCGGCTCATCACGTTACAGTTGACAGTGTGAGCTGGGTCGGTGTTTTAAGATGTGTTTTTCCATAGAATCACAGAATGGTTTGTGTTGGAAGGGACCCTAAAGGTCATCTAGTTCCAACTCCCCTGCCCTGGGCAGGGAGACCTTCCACTAGGCTCAGGTTGTTCCAAGCCTCTTTCCGAGTTTCTTAATTTTTGAGATTTTGATAATTTTTGAGGGCTGTAGGCAGCTACACAATGGTGTGTTTATAAGACTCAAAGGCAGGTCTTGCATGGACACCAGGCAGACCTTAAGAGATTCAGAATGAGTTAGGCGGCTTGGTGACTGCACTGACTCCTGCAGAAACATTTCCACCCCATGCTACTAATTAAGGGAAAATTATTCTGCCTGTAATTTGTAGAAAAGGTCTATTCTAGAACTGCAAATACAGCTCTGCAAAGAAATTCCAGTTGTGCTCATAAAATCAAAACCACCGTCCTGCTTTCCTAAGAACCTAATTCCGTTAATGCATAGTATTAAACTTGAATATAGCAATAGCTTTTTTTGAGAATAATCTACGAGGTTTTAGTCTCCAACATACATGTCTCCAACATTCCGGTTCCAGAGTTGCAAGATTCTTTTATGGGTTATTAGTATTTCTGCGACACAATTACGAAGAGTGAATTTGTATGCAGTCACGGAAATTGCACTTTAAAAGTGTCATTCATAAGGGCAAACTCTTAATTATACATTCTTAAATGATTCAGCATAAAGAGTCTTGATCAAACAAGATACACTTTCATAATATAGTTCTTAAGTCATAAGACATGAGCAGTAAGATATATTCTTAGAATATCTGTAAATAAATGTGTGATAGTCACCAAATTTGCATTTAATTCGTTTTGTACATTCCTCTTTGTGTTGCCTTCCCAAGTGTGTTGCTCAGGTTTGCTCATTTTACAAGCCCAGGTTTGTAACCCAGGCATCTTGAAGGGTTGTTTCACTTCTCTGGAAAAGGACATGCCCTGTCTTGCACTGATTAAGCCATTGCAGATGCGCAGCTCAATCTGTAGTGTTCGCATAAGGCTTTCTATTTTTTAAAGTTAGGAGTAATTTTAATGTAGTTCCCACTTGTTAATCCAGTTCACCCCAGGGAACACAGCAGGCCCCCTGGCTATGAGAAGGTGAGGGCCGACTGCCTGTACCTGGAGTATCTTTGTCCTTTGTTGGTGCTAGAGCACATGTACCTCACCCTTTGTTTTGATATGTCTGGAAACTGTCCGCTCTATCTTTCCTTTCATCATTATTTCATGGATTCTCAAACTGTGTTCATGTTGAGTAATGTGCTGTGTCACCACAGTCTTGTTCTGCTCATTACCAATGGATTGCCCTGCCCACAAGTGTCTGTACCAGCAAAGCATTGCACCTCTATAAGGGATGCAGAAAAGGAGGCAGGGCAAGAACTCCTGAATCTGCTACAAGGAAAGTTTTGGAAATGTCTTTAACATTTGGATAAATTCACATCTGGCCAATAGATGTGGGAGTGAATCCATCACAAACATATTTAGCCAGCCTGGTATGCAGCTTAAATATTAAGATTGAGGACTAGCCTTTCTGGTGATAGGAGTGCTCAGCGTTTGCAGTTGGATAGAAGAGTGTTTTTCTAGTTAGCCAGGCTGAAGTGGACAGGCTCATGGAACAGGAGCTAATTGTGTGGGTTTGTGTGGTGCATTTTAGAAGCCCTTTTCAAGTTGTTTTGGCCATATTGCAGTGCTGTGCTGACTCATATTTGTCTCGACCTACTTTTCACCAATATGTAAAATAAATCCAGATATGGAGACTGATTTCATGAGCTTGTTACAGCCTGGCTTACTCTCATTAGACTGTGAAAACTGAGTTCTCAATAGCTTTCCTTTAGCAACAATTAGCTTTGTAATGAAATAATGAGGTGAAAAAGGTGTTTAGTTTTGGCATGCTAGCATTTTCACACAGGTCACTTCCCCATCCTGCACTGTCTCATTCCAATAGCATGTCCAATGTTTTTGACATTCAGAGTTCTGAATAATAATCCATAATGTGTTTCTTTATTAAGCCTTAATTTTGTGAGGGATTATCAACCTGAAATTTCTTTTTGATTTCTATTTGTCCTGACGTCAAATTGATTAACTTCTTAGTTCTGTTTATTCCAGTTTATATGGAAGCTTAAATATCCCAATACATGGAAAATTTTATTTTTAGATCAGTTTGTTTTAAAAACCCAGCCAGCAGCAAAAAAAGGCAATTTCCATACTACAGGAGTCATAGCTCTGGGGTAGAAACTAAATCAAAATAAAGGTGTAATTATACTAACTGTATATGGATTTTTGCCTTGATATTTGTAAAATTGTGTTCCCTTTGGTGTTGTTTATGTACTTCTAAAAATATTTAAAAATAGAATACTTCAATTTACATAATTACAACTTATTTCAATAAAGTCAGTGAATAATATCACTGTCTAGCAAAGTGGAGATAGTTTTACAAGGCTTAAAGGAGTTTCTTAGGACATGTGATGCCAAGGTTTGCTGCTCTCTAATTGTGTTATCCTGTTTTGCAGGTGGAACTTGACATCTTGTGGGACGAGTGTGGCCAGCTCGGAGTGCAGTGAGGAGCTGTTCTCATCGGTGTCAGTGGGGGATCAAGATGATTGTTATTCTCTGCTGGATGACCAGGAATTCACCTCTTTTGATCTGTTCCCCGAGGGCAGTGTCTGCAGTGATGTCTCCTCTTCCATCAGCACATACTGGGATTGGTCAGACAGCGAGTTTGAGTGGCAGGTAAACTGGTTCGACTGGAAATGTAAAATTTTGTGTAGTCTATTGCGTGCTGGATTTAGCTGTAGTTGAAAAGTAATACAATAAAATATCATGAGCTGTAAGGGACCCACAAGAATCACTGAAGTCCAGCTCCTGGCCCTATATAGGACAAGCCCAGGAATTACACCCTGTGTCTGAGAGCGTTGCCCAAACACTCCTTGAACTCTGTCAGGTTTCGTGCTGTGACCTGGGGAGCCTTTTCCAGTCCCTGACCACCCTCTGGGGGAAGAACCTTTTCCTGATAGCTAACCTTAACTTCCCCTGACCTGGCATCCTGCTGTTCCCTTGTGTCCTGTCACTGGTCACCAGAGAGGAGNAGGGCGTGGCCCAAACACTCCTTGAACTCTGTCAGGTTTCGTGCTGTGACCTGGGGAGCCTTTTCCAGTCCCTGACCACCCTCTGGGGGAAGAACCTTTTCCTGATAGCTAACCTTAACTTCCCCTGACCTGGCATCCTGCTGTTCCCTTGTGTCCTGTCACTGGTCACCAGAGAGGAGAGATCAGTGCCTCCCCCTCCTCTTCCCCTTGCCAGGAAGCTGTAGACAGCTATGAAGTCTCCCCTTAGTCTCCTCTTCTTAACAAACCAAGTGACCTCAGCACTTGTTTCTTCTCAGCACTTGTTTCTTCTCAGCACTGTAACTGCTGAACATAGGAGCACATATCTGAATCTTGAATGATTAAAAAAATGTTTTGTTTCATTTTATTCCAACCTCCTTAATCAGGAGGAGAGACTGAAGGTCAGCTCTCCAAAGAAGGATGCTTACATATTATGGTCATTTGGTTTTAGGGACCAGTGTGTGTTTCTTGTAGCCATGAGCTTAGACCCTTTGTACTGAGGATCTGCCCTGCTAATGAAATCTGTTTATAGATGTCTGTTCCTACTGAAACTTTTTAGGTGAAGTGTAGAAACTCTTGCCATAGCTTATTTCCATCCTTTTCTTTTTCCATGCCAGTAAGAGTACAGAGTTCATTTTGTCATACCAAAATGGGAAAAGTGTGAAGGTGAATCACATCCTTTTCCCTTGTCTGTGCTGGATGCAGTCCTTGCTGGGTATCTCTAGTTTGTGGTAGTCTTCCCTGTTCAGCAGTTTTTCAAATGTGATATGCATTTTTTTATATATTATAGACCTAAATTGACTTTTTATATTAAAGACTTAAATCAACTATGAATGTATACATAACTTTGAAATAGGAAACACGGGGCTTCAAAATTTATTGGGGAATACTTTAAAATTTTGTCATAAAGCTTAGCCAGAGCATGTACAGATTCTTTTAAGGACAGTACAAGAACTGAAAACTGATTTCAAGAAAGCTCAAATCCTGTTCCAGAAGATGCAAGTGAACTTGAGACGTGTATTGAGATCAACTTTGAATTTCTGACTGGTTTAGTCCAGCTGCTGGTATCAATGTATGTTCTATCACTGAAGTTACAAGCCTGTGTTTACAATGCAACCTGTAGGAACAACTCAGGTTGGATCCCAAAGATTCAGAGCATCACCGAGTTGTGAAATTTTAATTGCCTGATAAACTTGGCAGTTGTTTTGAAAAGAGGCCATTTCCTGTGCCTTAGTTAGCTGACAGTATGTTTGATTGCTAACTAGCTTTTTTATTACTCTTTGTTTTTTAAAACAAGCTTTTCTTAAGAGACTTACTTCATTGGATTTATAGCATTTTGGAAAGACTTTTTTTAGCTCTTTATGGTGTTACCTTGCAGAATCTGAGCACAAGTAATCCAACTGTCCCACTTTAACTGGAAGTGCATTCAGAAATCACATGTCAGTTGTATAAATGAAGCTAGCTGAAGTTCTCAGTTGCTTCTGGGCAAATGACAGTGATTTTAATTGAATTGTCTTGTGTAGTTATGGAGTTCGGTAGGAATTACAGACCTACTTTAAAATTACCTTCCTTAAACTAGACTTATGCTCCAAAATGGGAGGTTTAGATTTAGCTTTGGATTGTAATTGACAGTTTCCACTGATGGAGAAGTGAAATAGTTGAAATGCAACATCAATCTGCTGTTTTCTTAAACACAATTTTTTAAAAAGAGGATTGGTAAGTACAGAATAGTGTGAATTGAGTTTGCTGCACTTGTTTGGGGGAAGATTTAAGGGAGTATTGCAGGTTTATGAGTAATTACAAAGAGTTTGTTAAAGTACAGAGATAATCAATGCTTTGCTAATTTGATGGTATGTTTTGAATTGTTAATAGCGTTAGAATGATTTACAATCTGCCTGCTGTATTCTAAAGCTTTGTTCTTCCTCTTGCATGTTACAAGTTGCCTGGCAGCGACATTACAAGTGGGAGTGATGTGCTTTCTGATGTTATACCGAGTATTCCAAGCTCTCCCTGTCTGCTTCCCAAAAAGAAAAACAAGCATAGGAATCTTGATGAGCTTCCATGGAGTGCAATGACAAATGATGAACAGGTGACTTTTTTCCTATGTTGGAACTGCAATGTACAGAAGAACTTCCAATTGAAAGCACAACTTAAAAGCCACCCTTTTTGCTGTAGGTGTAAATGCAGACCTGTGCAGTACTACTCGATTCTCAAAACTAAACCTTGTCTTTTGGATCTGTAGGAGGCAGTTCAATGCCTACTCAAGTTTTCACCCTAGGTTTTGAAGGATACTCAAGGCTAGAATCATGATACTTGAGCATGTTTTATTCTGTCGGTTCTTTCTTTTTTTCTTTCTCTCATTTTGAATCAATAATACTTCAAAATGACCTGCCTTTCTTTGGATCCTAGGTTGAATATATTGAATATTTGAGTCGCAAAGTCAGTACAGAGATGGGCCTCCGAGAGCAACTTGATATTATTAAAATTATTGATCCTACTGCTCAGATCTCACCTACAGATAGTGAATTCATTATTGAATTGAACTGTCTCACAGATGAAAAACTGAAACAGGTGAGTTAAGGTTTGTATATTTTGACTTTAGGGTTTCAGCATCTGATTATATCTCGCAAAATCTTATGGACTTGTGATCAATTTTTATGCATAATCATTAGATGTAGAGAGAAGCACTAGAGCACAATAGTGTCAGTGATGGAAAATAGAGTTCAAAAGCATATTGTATGTATTAAACCTTTACATAAAAGACTGGTTATGTATTCTCACTATGTGTTAAGCCAGAGCTGGTGAGTGTGTAATGAATTATGTTGTGGACCTGGTGCTGCTTATGGCACTGTACTCCACTTCATGACCATCAGCTAGCTGAGAGTCTTCATTTGCTCACTGAATGTAAACTAGCATTTAAAACTCCAAAAGGTTGGAATTCATTGGGGAAGACCATAAATTTCATGTAGAAAGGAATAGAGAATAATGCATTTTAAAGATGTTACAAGATGCAAATTATAATAAAGAAGGGTGCCTGGCTGATAGGGTAGATACATCTTACTGTCTTCTCAGTCACTGAATTATTGAGATGTGTTGTTGGGAAGAGATGCAGTGTCCAAACGACCTGAACTCCTCAGTGTTGCACTGATAATGATGAAGATAAAGTTGAAAATGGAAAACATTCACTGCTTTTATGGGGTTGTTTCATATTTCATGGATTTTGTACGTGTCATCTTAAAGTAGAAAAGTGCTGCTTTATTTACATCCACTTTTGTTTGAGAATACCTAGCAAAATAAAGGGTTTGATATATTAAGTAAACAACTTAGTTTAGTTGAACTTGACTGATATTCCTGTTTAGTGTTAAAATTATAACATATTGTTACATAGTCTCAAATCTGACAGGCAGAAAAGACAAGAACCCCCCCAGCCCTTGCTACTTATTTTTCTTTCTGCCATAGCGAAACAAATGTTAACTTAGTTAAGTTCTGTGAGTGACTCCAGATCGCTGGGGATTTAAGCAGCCGCAGGAAAATGTTTTAAAAGCCTAACTGAACCAACCCAATAACTTCATCATTATTAATAGGCAGATTGTGTTTTTTCCATGAAAAGGAGTATCTCAATGCAGCATTTATCAAGATGTAGTAATTTTGTTGCCTCTGTTCTAAAGGTGAGAAACTATATCAAGGAACATGGACCTCGACAGCGGTCTGCAAGGGAGAGCTGGAAGAGGAGCAGCTACAGCTGTGCGAGTACCAGTGGTGTCAGTGGCGCCAGTGCCAGCAGCAGCAGTGCCAGCATGGTCAGCTCAGCAAGCAGCAGCGGTTCCAGCGTTGCCAACTCTGCTTCAAACTCCAGTGCCAACATGAGTCGAGCGCACAGTGACAGCAATTTGTCCACAAGTGCTGCAGAAAGAATCCGGGATTCAAAAGTAAAGTTTCTAGTTATGTACATCTGTGTTAATTAAGCTGTCTTAACTTGTGAAGCTTTCTCATGTGCTCTTACCTGGGATGTTTGTCCTGAAGGAACAGAGTAACTGAGTTATCTAGCTAAACCAATGATCATAAGGAATTTAATGTGTGCTCTTCCCATCACTTCTAACCAAAAGCCTGATGTTTGTATGTTGTAGATATTGTAATTCCCTTTGTGTAGGATAAGTTGAGTGGGCTTGAATAAGGGCTTATGCATCTAACTTAAAAAAAAAATTGTTTAAGGATGATCACCCTAATCTAGGCATAATTTCTGGACAATAGAGACACTACTTGATTGTTTTTGGTTTTTTTTCTGAACTAGAAGTTTCATCAGGCTTTTTGAATCTTCTTCAGTTTATTCTTTGAGCATGTCTCATGAGATTCCTTGGTGAGAAGGGACCCACTGAAGCATGGTTCATTTAAAGTAGTACTGTGGTACTCCTTCTGTCCCCATAATTTTAATTTCAAGTGTGGAGGAGAGGAGCAGTTCTTTCTTGTTTTTCAGCACCTTGGGTTTGTTAAATATAAGACTGTAACATTTCTCCACCAGTAAAGATTCCTCCAATCAAAGACTTGACTATGCAACATCACAGGGTAATGTTGTGCCTCATAATTCAGTTGTGGTAAATTGTCTTGATATTTTAGTATCAGGTATGATTTTGGATGAATGTTTACACCACCTCTGAGAATTTGTATTTGTTATTTTTCAGAGCAGATGTTATTTTAGAGGTTAATTTACATTTGCCAGCTTTAGAGGTGTTCTAGTTTACAGAAAAAAATCTTATGTTTTGTCTCTTCTGTATTTTGACAGAAACGTTCCAAGCAACGAAAACTCCAGCAAAAGGCCTTACGGAAGAGACAGCTGAAAGAACAAAGACAAGCTCGTAAGGAAAGACTGAGTGGATTGTTTCTTAACGAAGAAGTGCTGTCTTTAAAAGTGACTGAGGAGGACCATGAAGGAGATGTGGATGTTTTAATGTGACAGGGGTGAATTTATCAGTGTTCTTTCTAAGCCTTAAATGAATTATCCTTATTGTTTACATATATTTCTTGACCAAATTTTGATTAGTATTAACAATACAAACCAGATCTTTTCTCAAGTGTAATTTTGCTAAGAAGGTCTAAGTATTGAGTAACTTCAGCTTTTTGAGACTAATTTTGCAACAAAGAAATCAGAAACTTATCTGTTTTCTGAAAAGCTGCTGAGTAGATATAATTTTAAGGAAATTTTAACTTGGCTAACATGCTAACTTACTTGCATGTAAGTCTAGGGGTGCTTTTGGATGACACAAAGCATGCATTACTATGCTTCAGCTTTTTTGGTTTTTTCCAACTTAGTGTTACACTTGAAATTGTTCTGTCTTCCTTTCACATTAATAGGAAGATTGTTTAGCATGAGGAAAAATCTTTTGCTCTATGGGGCTTTCTTCAGCCTTGCTTTTGATTTGTACAAAATCAAAGTACTGTTGATAGTTTTCTCAAGTTGCGATTTAACTCAAACTACATAGAAAACAAGAAGCAGGACATCCAATGCAGAGAATCTGTTACACAAATACTGCCTAATAATGTAGTTCTTAGGAATCAACTAAAATTCTAAAAAAACCCTCAAAATAATTGCAGGCTTAGTCTTCAGAAGGTTATTTTGCTGCTCAGTATCTTATGTTTGTTACTAGTGGTTCATCAGTACATCCTTAGTATTTCTGTGAAAAGATTCCAATAAAAACACATTTATGCATTGAAAATACACTAATCTGTAATTAAGTTTTCTAGGACACTACTTAAAATAGTTAAAAACACTTCTGGAAACAGAAGTGCAAACAAGTGGCACACAACTTCAGTGGTTTTCTTCCCCAGAAGCATATCTAAATAAATTCATATTGTTGACAGGAGAATTTAATGCAGGTGTACTTTTTTAATTGTATGTTTAGCTGAGGTTGTCTTCTGTGTGGGTTGTTACACAATGACATGTATCAGAATTCTCCTTTTGTTGTCTATTGGCTTTTGAAATTTCTCATGATAAGAAAATTAGGTAAAATTGTGGCTTTCAGGTAGAGAAGTAATAGTAGTTTTAACCTTTTTCCTAATTCTGACTATCTTTAAGCTGATTTTGGTCTTTATCTTGGAACTACTTTTATAGAACTCCTTTCCCCCATGTCTGAGATAAAAATGATAGTTCTAAATTTTAATGTGAAATTTAAAAGATCATAAAAGTATTTTTGAGTTCTGATTTTAGGAAATAATTTTTTATTATGTTGATGCTTCATTAATTTTGCTCTTGAATTAAGGAGTTTGACAGTTTAATGTGGCCACAGGTGTCTGTAATTGCAGGATATAGCCCAATCCTGCAGAATGCATGATCACCTTTAGGACTACTGCCATTAATGTTCCATGTCCTGCACAGACTTATTAGCCCTGACAGCTGAAGTATTTTCCTTTCAGAAGTGGCATTCCTTTTAGCCTCAAAATAAACTGACCAGTAAATTATCTGAAGAATGGCCTCTGAAAGGGTTTTGATAAGAAATAAATTAGGTCCATAGGCAAACTAGAATGTGTGAAATTACTGCTGCTCTACAACAGGTCCCCAGGCTTGGTCATTGACTGACTAAAAGCCAGGTAATGTCATTTTAAGCTCATGTTAGCTATCCAGTATGGCCAGCTATTTGTCCACTAACCACAAGTGTCTGTTACCTGTCAGTATTTGCTTGTACTGTGCTGTTGCTAGTTGATGCCTCCCTCCTGTATAATCAATACTGAAAACTTCTTAACAGTATACACTTTACTGAGAATTTGGATTGACTTAAATCTGGAGCTTCTTTTAAGTATCTTGTATGGAAGATAAAATTTAATTGCTATCAATTTGGCTAATTTCAGGGTGCAGTTGTTAAACTCTTGCATGGTAATGGATGAATTCATCATGAAATACTTCACCATATGTACACTGTCACAGTTCAGTACAATCTTTATTTTCTGCAGTGACTTTGAAATGTGATTGAATTTTTTTTCTGAAGAAAAATGCACACTTAGTACTGTAGAGAATTGAAACTCTGAAGTGAATTGTAAGAAAGGTGCAATATCTCAGTGTGGTGGAGCATGAAAGTGTGTCACTTTATTCTGTTTCAGCAGTTATTCAGAGTTTAAAATGCCTCAGGTTTTGTTGAGAAAAAGCCCCATCATTTTGATGACGTACAGTTCATTCTGGTCACCAGTCTACTAGCTTCCAGAGATCATGAAGTGAGGGAGGATAGTATTTCCATCATAGTGTGACCATGTAAGTATAAATCATTCTAAGTGATTAGATGGGTCCAGTTGCTCATCTGTTACATTGGATGAAAAGGTCTTGGGTGCCAGAGTAGCTGATCATGCTGTGTTGTCTCCAGCAGGTTACTTCAGTCATGTGTGTGACAGTTAAAATGATATAAGAGAGTGGATTTCCAGGGATTCCATGCTAATAATTTATAGCTCTGTGATCTCATAGATCCAGGATGCTCATAAGAATACAAAGAATACAAAACTCTGAATGTTCTGGTAAGAATGCAGAATAACATCTTGCTTACCTTGAATGTTCTTTGCCAAACAGAGGTATACTCAGAGGTATAATGTAGTCTTTTCCTGATCTCAGAGAATCAGGCCTGAAGTGACTGTGGGATTCAAGAGTTCTCATATACTTCTACACATTTGGGGTTTTTTCCTTTTGCTTTCTCATCCTCTGTAGTTCTAGTGACACACTCATTTTGTGGTGGGGGGAGGTTTTTTTGTCAGATTCATGTTTTTCCCTGCAGTATGCTCAATGCTTACCCAGGAAGACCCCATCCCTGGAGGTACTTAAAAGAGGTGTAAATGTGGTATTTAGAAACATGGTTTAGTGGTGGGCTTGGCAGTGTTAGATTTAGGGTTGGAGTTGATGATCTTAAAAGGACTTTTCCAATCTAAATCTATGAATTTCTGTGAAATACCCATGGTTTTAGTCAAACAGTTGGAATGTCAGTGAAATCTGGTCTTGCTGATTTAAGTTTTGGCCATTGTGGCTACAGGTGTAACTACTGGGTTCTGATGAAGAAGAGCAACAGACCGCTAAAATAATGCATCCTTATTGTGGTTTTTTCTTAAAAAAATAAATCAAATCCCTGCTTTTTATTAATAGAGAAAAAATGTTAAGCTTAAAAGCAACATAGAGACACAGGAAAAAGCTCATAGTTACATGGCTTCATGGTACTGAAACTGTGCCTGTAGGAACTTTGTACCCACTGCAATGTGAATATAATCAATTTACACTCTGTAATGATAACAGTTTGCTTCCATGGTAACTTTTTCTCTAAAAAGGCTTAGAAGGAGCACTGAAAGTCTGATTGCAATAGGACTGTGAACAAGAGAGAACATTCTTTTCTAATATGATTTTAAATATGAGGAAGAAAGCTGCCTGACAAATTAGCTGATTTCTGCGTATCTAATGTCATCTTTTGTTAAAATACCTATTTTTTTTTAATCTGGAAAGCTGATAAAAAGATGGTTACAATATGCTCAGTATGGGGTGCTTATTCGGAAGAGCAAGAAAAGTCTTTGCAAGACTTTCCTGGGCTCAAATTTTAGTTCTCATATTGTGGTTTGAAACCTGTGAAGATCATTCTCTAGGGAGAAAACAAACCAACCAACCTGCTTGAACTTAGATGTATTTACATCAGAGTGCACATACAACACAGAAGATAAAAATGGCAATATTTACTGTTCATCTATGCTGAATGGCCTGAAGCCATTTCTTTTCTCCTAACACTCTTTCAGCTTTGAAATCAGTTGATGGATTGGTCTATAAATATTAATAAACCTGACTGTTTTGGGAGCTTTTAAAGTTCATTCAAATAAGCCAGATTTTCATGGCAAATGTTGTTAGATTTATTGGTTTAATGTTCTTAAGCTTACTGATCTTGCAGTTCTTGGGCACAGAAAAGTCAACAGTTGTCCATTTAAGGATTGCAAAGATTACTTTATTGATCTATCAAGGGCAGATCTTAGTAATATTCAAAGTTTATCTATTTTGATTCTTAACTCTGGTGAATCATATTTGCATTCTCTCTCATCTGGCTAACTTTAAAACATTTTTAAATGACAAACAAATTCTTCAATGTAAAAAAAAATAATTGTAATATTGGAGCCTTGAATATAGTTAATAACCAAAGCAAGGGGAAGGTTGGGGGGGTGATTTTTTTTTTTTTTTGTCAGGGGGAGAGATGAGGGTATAGATTAGAGTATATGGTATTGCTTAAATGGAGGGGTTTTTTTTCCCAGGTTCTCTGCTAATTGTATTGCTAAAATGCACTTTTGTATAGAAAGCCGTTCTCTGTACATTCTGTATCTACTTTACACAATGTTTATAGAGATTTTTCTGAAGTCATGAATGATTTACTGAAAGCTCTGATTGAATTCAAGTTTTCATTGTATTTGAAAATAGTTATGTGCATATTGAAGTACAGGTTGGAATTAAAATTAATGCTATAACAAAGATATTCTAATGAAACTATGTGGTATCTTCTTCAGAGCCGGGGGGTTTGTATGCAGGACCTGCAGAGTCACTGTTCAGGCAGAAAATAGAAATAAAGTGGCACATCTTAACTGTTCTTGATGGCAGAAAGCAAACTGGTCCCCGCTTAACTTAAAGGGGTTTGTTATCCACAAAATCTGACAAGAATTGTTTCATAGGGAAGCAATTAATTGTTGTGAATTATATAACCCAAGATCATGTACTTAAAGCTGTCTGTCCTTTGTTTTGATTCCTGTGCCAGAGGTATTTTTTTATATATATGCTCAGCACCAGCAAGGACACAGCAGTGGCAATGGCTTTGCCATTACCAGTCTTTGAATAGGCAAGAGTGAGGACACTTGCCAGCTTGTATAAGTTGTGTCCCTGAACCAAATTTGCCTTCTGCAATACTGAAGTGTAATACTGCCAAAACTCCTTTTTTCCCCTTGGAATCCAATAAAAAAATCCTGAAAACCTGAGAAGAGAATAGCTGGCATAGGGATGTATTCCTCAGTGTGCAGAAAGTTTCCTGCAGCATCTCAGGGATCTAAAACTGCCTTCTGTGTCTTGGCTATGGCTCATCAAACACTTCTGGGAGTTGAGTCTCATCAAACACTGACAGAAGTTAAAATTGACCAAGTGTTGCTATCCCAGTTTCTGTAGATGTCAAGGGATGGAGAAAGGGTGGAAAATGCTGCATATCACAGCAAGTCTTGTCAAACTGTGAGAGATCTTTAATTGTTGTGAACAGAACTGTGGAAGCTCTTGCTCTTGTGGTGCTTTGCCTTCACCTGAGCAGCCTGCTTGTGTGTTTTCTCTGTTTTCACCCAAAGGTGAGTGACAGTGTGGAATGTTTTGCAACAAAAACCAAATTGAAATGTTTCCAAGGACCTTGACCCATTGGGATGTTCGCTTGTTGTAAGGGCTGACTTTTCCTTGGATAGCACCCAGAAGCTGCAGGGAAGCTGATGCTTAACGCTTTCTGAATCCCAGGAACTTTCCCACTCTGTCCTGTTGCAGCAGTTCATTATCAAGGTACCAGTTGCATGGGTGAGTCTGATCTGCTGGCAAACAGCTACTTGTCACCGGCTTATACAGGCACAACCAAAGATGTTATGAATCTCTTATTAGTCCTCCTTAAGCGTTTCTTCATTTCTCTCTCAAGTGTAGCCAGTATTACTGCATTGAGAAAGTCTCATTTGATGGCCAAACACTATTTAGGCACAAGCTGAATGAAGATTTCCACACTGGCAAAACCAGTTGGTAAGCTTGCTTTACTTAATTGACAGGGAAAGGTGTCACTGGCTGTGGGCTTGCTGTCCTCAACACGCTCTTACTATACTGGCCTGAACTGTACACTTCATCCAAACATTTACAAGTACAAAACTAGTTACAGTTTGGTTTCCTGAGATCCTTTGTATATGTTCCTAAAGATCCTGTGCCCTACTGGGTAGAAAAGATTTTTTTCACCTCCTTCTAGAATGTTCATCCGTTGTAAATTGTTTCTCTAGTGCTGAAATAAAATTTAAATCCAAATCCACATTTCTGTTCTGAAATATCATTTCATGCTCTTTCCTCCATGCTGCAGTGACTTACACCTGGCAGCATCACTGGTGTAAGAACTTATTTCTGAGAATGGAGAACACATTCCTGAAGCTAAAGCATGATAACTCATGGTGGCATTAGAGTCTTTCTAATCCTACTTCAGTGGACGCAACTGCTGTATTTCTACAAATTTTCTCAAAGAAGGAGGATTTATTGCAGTAGCTGATGCTGGAGTTTGACACCGCTGTTCTGGTTCTCCCGGCGGGTACCTCGTCCCGTCTGTTGTCACCAGGGGGAGCACTGTGGTCATTTACTGGATTTTAAACTACAGCTGCCACGTTGCTTTGCTGCAAACGCTTTCCTTTATTCTGTTACGTCCTGTTAAAAGGTGTTAGGGGGATTTGCTTTGCCTCTTATGCTGTTTCTTAAGTAGGGATCTGTCTGTTAAGGATCAATTTGACAATAATAACATTTCTGGTGACTAAGGGAAAAGTTAGCTTTTTCTATTCATGGTGATTGCTAATTCTTGCCTGGTCCTGCTTATTGCAACTGAAAGGTGGAAGTACACTCCTGTTTAGTGTTAGCTTTTGTATGCACAGTGTTGCTGTTTAAATTTCCTGGTTTCTGTTTTGAATTCAGACTTCCTCACTGGGGGCTGAGAATTTTACAGTTGAAAATATTAGGTCATGATAGAAAACAAGCAGCCAGCTTGTAATGTGCTGAGTCTCATAATGTACATAGCTGTCTGTCCCTGGGAGGCAGTGCAGAAAAGATGTAGCTTGACTAGCTTTATTTAAAAAAAAATAATAACCTCTGAATTGGGCTTCCTTTGGAGCAACGGAAAGTACTGCTTCAAAGAGAGCTGTTCTGTAGTGTCTCTTTTTCTCTCTTTGCTTGTCTGACAGTTATTCAGCTTTCAAAAAGCTTACTAATACATATAACTGAAGAGAACATGTGAGGAGTTCTCCATGGAATCTTGGGTTTATTCTTGGAAGTCAAGATTTTAATGGTTCTGTGCAGAACTAGGAAGGCTTTGAGCACCTGTGTGTGATTGCAGAGCCATCCTCTGTTGTGTCAGTAGCTGTCATAAAAACAGAAGCAGATTCTAAAGTCTTTAATTGTAGGATATTTTCCCTAGGGAAGATGCGTGCCCAAATAATCTTGAAAGGAGGGAATAAAGTTTTAAATCATGATCACAGAGTAAAGAGATTTAAAATGTGGCAGATAGCTGTTTACATCTACATAGTTTTTCTTGACACCTAGTTCTTGTCTATACTTCCTGAGAACAGTAAGCTGTGAGTACAACATGGCAGTTCATCGCAGGAGTTGCTGAAAATGTAGTTTTAATCTGTTATAGACCATCCTTGTTACTTAGGTAATTCTCATTTCATGGTATTTGTTCCCTTTCTTAGTCCATTAAAAGTTGATTAAGTCCTTGCTTTCTTTGTTCAGTGTAGAAATAAATAATTAGTCATAGAGTTTTGTTTTACTTTCCATTGTGCCTAGTAGGAGCAAAGGAAGAGCTGAAACGAGCTCTTTTTAATAGCTGGTCAATTTTCAGGTATGGACAGCATCTAGACATAGTTTAGATCATTCTGTAGGTTTGATGTCTCCTGCATTCCAGAGGTATTTAAAATGCAATGCACCAATTATGATCTTGAGGAGCATTGGAAGTATACAAGAACTGTGATGATGGGCATATGCTTTGAGCAATAAATGCTCCTCATGCAGGGCAGGTTTGTGCATGTCCAGAGATTTTGTTCTTGACCTTGTTCCAAAGCTGGAGCACAGTGGTGTGTTCACTGCCTGGCTGGTACTTTCTTGCAAGAGCAGTGTCAGCTGCTTAGCAGTTACTATAAATTCTTTTTGCTTAGGATCTCACAACTCCTGGTGGTTCTATTTGGCAACTCCTCTCTGCTCTTCTAGAACATAGACCAGTTTGGGGACCTCTGTATCCCATCTCTTTGTTACTGCTGAACAAAGCAAAAACATTGTGTGTTAGGAGGCTCTAAAATCTTGTCATTATGGTGCTAAGTGACTTTTACCACACACTCACAAATATATTTATTATATTCAACTAATTACTCCCTGCTGAAAGTATAATGGAACATTAAGTTCATCAAATTGTCATGTATTTATTTCATGTTCTTTAAATCATGTTTGATATTCAGCCAGCTCTGCTTTGGAATAGTCCCTCTTGGGTAGTACAGGGGACCAGGGCCTATCGTGTCTAGGATTGGTACAATCTTTTAACCTTGGTAGATGGAAATGATCACTTTAGTGACAATTTATACTGACTAATTCGGTTGGCAGATAAAAAAATTCATGAGTCTATGTGAGTATTTAATTTTATTAAATTCAAGGTGAGGAAAAAAGCAGTATGGTGCCAGCAAGCCTTTATGAAGTTTGAAAGAATATTGTTTTTCTACTTAGTTTTAAAATAAGTTGAGTTTATTTACCAAATAGAAAGTATTCACAGTGTGTGTTTGACTTACAGACATGTTGCTCCACAAATGCATGTACTTCCTCCTGAAACAATTTAGGTCATAAAACTGTTTGTAGAAGTTACAAATGTTAGCCAAGCAAAAATGAAGCATTCTAAAATCTTAGCACAAACCCATTTGTGGACTGATAAACCCATTTGCAGACTGATAAAATTAGTGTAATTTATGGTCGAAATACCTTATTGGCATATGTATTAAAGTTTGGGGATATGTCTATTTTTCTTAGTATTGCATTAGCTGTAATTTCTATGTAATGCTTCAATTCATTTATACATTTGCACAACAGACTATCAGATAAAAAAGTGCCAAAATGTGTATAAGGAGGTCATCACTTTAGCTTAATTGCACACAAATTTCCTGCAGACTCTGATGCTTAAGACCAATAATGAGACTGCTACAGCTAGAATAAACGCATTAGCCTATAAATTTAGAGCTTCTACCTGCTTTGTGAAGGGAGAATCATCTCTAAATGAGCCTAGTAACATGGATTTGTGATTAATCATTTTACTTGGTGACTCATCTATGATCACCGTACAACAAAAATGTCATGTTTGCTTAGTGGCATTAGCACAATTTATCTTCTCTGCATTCAGAGAATTGCCTTGTTGTCAATGTGGGACTGGGAATACAGCAGAGGAGTACTTTTGTTAAGGGACTTCTGATACCGCTTTATCTAAAGCAGAGTATAAACAAAAAATATTTTATAACTGTTCCCTTCCTTGAAATTTAATTATTCTACTTGGTCAGGCCAAACCATTTGCAGTAATGATCTTAAATCTGTAAAACAGAACTAATTTAACCCTGAAAACTGGTATTGTTCAAGTTGTCTCTGAGTTTTTGTTTTTAAGGCTGTCTCTGAAAGTTAACTCTGGTTTTGAGACAATTTTGCTTTCCTTTTTGCAGAGTGCTCCTTGTTACTAGAATGCTCAGGGCCCATGGACTTGTGGATGGCAAGTTTGCAGAGGTGTTCTCTAACCCAGTCTTTCTTGACCAAGGGAAAGTCTTCCTTCCAACATTCCTCCACCCTGGTTTCCTGAGTCAGAAATTACTGGTTGGTCTTGTCAGTGAAGACAATGCAAAGGTGATAAAATGGTTCACCTTGAGTATCAGAACTGAGAAAGAGAAAAGCCAACCCAACACCCTTAGAGGAAACTTTGGTTTAAAGAGCAAAATGTACAACCAGAAGCTTTGGTGAGGATGAAGAATTCACATCTGCCCTATATTGCCTACTCAGTGTCTAAAAAGTCTAAGTTAAATCTCTGCACTAGGAATTACCTTTAAAAAACCATTAATACTTGCATGTATGCATAAGTATAGCTGGCCTCTGGTTATGCATTTACAGGTTCAGGATTTCTTGTGACCATGGAAGCTGAAAGTTATCTTTAAAGGAAGAGACACAGTCCTGCAATTTCATAATGGCATCAGTGAAGCTTTAATAAAAATACGACCTACAGTGAATGCTTACAAGCTTGGATAATACATCTGGAGAAGGGCATATCCATGTGATAAAACCTGAATTTAAAGAAGAGCCAGGAGCTTGTTGCTGCTCCTGTGATAGTGTTGGTTTTTTCCTTCAGCTTTACAACTGAACCTGCTGCCTCTGTGCCATTCAGTGATGATCGATGTGAACATGCTGGAACTGTTTACATGAAGTGAGCTGAATCATTCAACCTAATATTCATTTGTTTGACTAAAGCCTCTTTAGAGCCACTTGTGATCTGATGACTAACGTGGCACAAAGATGCTAATGCTCGGTGTATACATAAATCATTAACTACTTAATTTGGATTTGGAAACCTGAGGCAACAGAATGCTCCATGGAAAAACAGTTATATTTATCTCTCTCCATCCTGAACCACCTGTCTCCAGAGATCTGGAATGCATTAGAAAAATTAATGTAGTGACTGAACTAAATCTAGATCTTCTGTTCCAGAAGAAAGCAGCATTTTTTGCAACTAGAAAAGCATGGAAATCTTGGATCTGTTCTGCTGAGACAACAAAATTTAACTTGAGCAGTACTGCCAGAAAAAAGCAAGAATCGAGAAGAATCTGAGGCCAGCTATAATTTTTTAAAAAATATTTTTGGAGGTGGTATAGATAAGAGTGTTTGTGGAAGAGAAAAAGGAGTTTTGGTCCCTCTTTAACTCCACAGAATAGATTTGAAGTCTTACTTTAATGTGAGACCTGAAAGCTCCACTTCAGCAGTATTTCAGCCCATTCCTGAAGGCATATTTAACTACATTTCTTTAGTGAAGTGTTTTGGCATTGATGGGGAAAGTGTATCTTCCAAACTGATAAACTCTCTTGCTGGATGCATGCGATGTGAACAGTTTTCTGCCATTCAGCTTCCTCTTCTTGTCACTGTCGTCTTGTTCCTTCCCCCTGGTTAGTTAATGAGCTGTATCCCCCTGATTAAAATACCATAAAAAATATTATTGATAATGGAGCCTAATGGAACATGGGACTCTGTGCTGCTGCAAGGCACTAAACTGCAAACTTCATAAAGGGTAATTTTGAGACTAGTTATATTTTTAGATATAAATTGCCAGTGAGAGGCATTTCGTAATGACGTCAGTGAAAGAATTCCATTCTCTGAAGCTTTTGTTTATCTTGTGTTACTTAAACAGATTAGACGCTTGTTTTTCAGTATGCATAGAGCAGCAAAGCTGCTTCTGTACCAAAGCAAGTTGATCCTGTGTTCGTTCTTGCAGGTCCAAGACGTGTTACTGCCCAGTTCTTAGAGAGGAACACACAATGCTCTGAGCTAGCCTGGATTCTGACACATGTTGAAAGGGAAGCAGGACCTTCTAACATTCTTCCTGACTTAATAATTTTGTTCCTTCTTTAATACTACACTACTACCAGATTGGGCCTGTTTTCATCATTTGAGTTGTTAATTTGATTCCCTTGTGTAAAAGTATAGTAAATGAGAATCTACTGGCATGTTGCTTTTTTTTGAATTTGAGCCATGTTTTCAATCTATGTTGTTAATTTTGAGTGTGAGTGTTTTCAGGAACAAGGATTACGTTTGCTATTTCAGTAGAACGTTGTTTACCTGAATGGGAAGCTCAGCCCACCGAACTGGAATGTTAAACACATTTTTTATTTAGTAAAGCAGACATTTAAAAAATTATTTTGTTTTTAACGTCAGGTGGCCTCACTTATTCCTGGAGAATCATTACTTAAATATTTAAGGCAGATTCTCTCAAAGGGTTTGATATGTCCTAGATAAAATGTTTGCTTCAACCTTAAATATATAACATCTAAACTCTACTCCTCTAGATCTTTATGGTAATATAAATTTGGAAAAGTGATATGCAAATTACAAGTGTTGGAGGGCAAACAGGAATTATCACATGCTTCAGAGAAATCAAAATCACTTCAATATAAGGCTTTTACCAAGGTGCTTTTCTTTAGCTTAAGAGCTGGAAAGTCAAGTTTAAGGGGCAAGTCAATATTCTCACAAGGACTTGTTTTATTTTATGATATAAACTTGGAGATTACTTGTCAGCTACATTAGATTTTAAAGTCTGTTTTTACAGTGAGTGATATATACACTTTAGAAGAAATAGTTCTTTTCCAGGGATAGCATTTTAATTCTATTTCAAATATTGAGTGAAGAAAGCTCCAAAGAATTTTGTACAATAAACCATTGCTATGTTCAAGACAGTAATAGAAGGGTTTTGTTTTTTTGTTTTTTTAGAGTTGCTAATAGCAACTTATGTGGCGAACATAAGTACAGCAATTTAAAAGGACACTGTGGTAATGTGAATTTCTTCAAGTAGTTAAATACTAATGTCTTTCACCACATCAATGTCAGCTCTGCTCCTAGTCAAAAAGCTAAGGAGACATTAACTTACCATTTTCATTTGCTTTTTTGAATTGAAAAGTTTTCAGAGAACTGACAATAGCCAGTCTAGTCTGTAATTTTAACTTGATTTATTTGAATTAGTGAAATCTTCAGTAAATACATCTGGGTACACTTCTTAAATATTTCCCCAGAGAGATTAAACATCTATTTACTTTAACCCCACTAGTGCTCACAGACTTTTAATTGCAGTGCCTGACAAACTCCTCAAGAAAGGAGAAGTGAAGAAAGAGGAAGAGAAGATCACTCCTTTAGAGAGCTGTTGCCCTGAGTGGGAGCACTGGCTGCCATGCTCCAGCTGCTCATCTGAATGCCAGGCAAGTGTGTTTGTGTGGTGGGAAGTGTAGCTGAATCATTTACACTACAGGTTTCTTTTGCACATGTTGATCAGGAGGAGTATTTGTGTTCTTCTGAAGAACTCACCTTTCCGTGTGGTGTTCCCAGCTACTTGCTGCATCTATGTGCACCTATGAGTGGCTGCACTCATGTCCTTCACTTTAATCTGTGTTTGGGGTGACTGGTTAATAGAAAAATATTTAAAGCAAAATGTTAAATGGGAGTGCCATGTGTAGTGTCAACGCAGCCCAGACCTGTCAGAAGAGCTTGGCAATAAAACTGGGTAATTGCAATGTACATCCTTGAGGTGGAGTTCTACCCATGTTAAAATCAATGTCAACAGTTTAGTTGATTTTAACCTTGGGTTTATTTGCTCTTTGCTGCTGGTAACCATGGTATGGCATGCATGGTTTTTAAAGAAGAAGAATATATGCTGTTTTCTTAGCTTGAGGCTTTATTGCAAAGGCTGTGGAAGTTGACAACAGGATTTTTCCTACCCACAGCGAGGTTTGGACTTGGCGATGTCAAAATGGAAATAAAAGGCCTGTGCTCTGTCCTCCTTCATCTCCGTAGAATCCCCCACTAGCTCTCTCTAAGCCATCCTGCTTGAAATGGCAGAGACAAGTGCAAGTAATCTCCCCCACCACTGGCACTGCTGCCCTCTCAAAGATAATTCCACAGGGCAAATGTCTTGGATTGACCCAGAAGTATTTTCCAGAGTTCACCTTTAATTCTTTGTTTCTGCCATTGCTGCTTCTGTTGTCCCAGGAATTCTCCCTTTAAAGAAGTAATATCCTGGCTGCCTGTTCCCTGGTAAACTCAGCAACACAAGTACAGAAAGTGAGACACACAAAAGATGTCTTTTGAAACAGAAACAAATTGCTTAAGGAAGAATCCTTGCAGACTGGAGGCTTCTCTAAAAATGCCTCATGCACAGTACCCTCTCCCTGGCTTTGGGAGGCATATTTGCAGACTGGATTCCAGGAGTGAGGAGCTGGCCTTGCCGATTCAGTGCACCAGTGTAATCGTCCTTGAGACATTGCTTGGCTGCCATGGGCTCAGAATTCCCTTCTTGTTCCCTTTCAGTGTTTCTAAACAAATCTGAGCTTAACTGAGAGCATCATGCCCTACCCTGGTAAAGTTTCTGGGAACTTTACAGAGGAAAAGGTATGGTTAGTATTTTGAAAGATATATGAATTTTCTACTATAATTAGGAAGAATATGGATATAGCATTATAAGTTCAATTAAAAGCATGTCAATAAAAGGCAGTTGTGTGCTACATAAAAGATTCTTTTGTTGAAAACTGGCCTGAGTTACGACTGTTTTATACACATTAATTTGCTTTGTACATACAGAATGGAGCTGATTGAACAGCATGATTGTCTGATGAGAGCTGAAAAGCAGAAATTGCTGTAGGTAATTTAAATTGAGCCCTATTATTATTTACAGATTTATTCTGCTTAGAATCAATAAGATGAAAAAGGGTCTGAAAGCTTTACACTAATGCTAATCACTTCTGGGTCAGTAACTCCTTGTGTTTAAGTTATGCATTTCTTCCCTGTATTCACAGAGCTACTTGGAAAGTGAAATATTTTAGATATCTTCCACTGAACAGAATCTTCCCACTTCTACTTCACAGAGCATTCAGCATTGATAAATATTTTGTTGTACTGAAAAAGTTCCCTGAGAGGAAGTGACACCAGCCAAATGAACAAAAGAGATGCTCTGGAAAGAAGCTCAGCACAGAGTGCCCTGAAAAATTTGTTATAAAGCAGCATTCTTGGTGGCTGGAGATTCAACTTGACCCTAGGATGCAGAGCAAAGCTGGGTTCGGGTAGCTGCAGCCATTTCACTTTCTGTTATAGGAACAATTTTATTCCCGGATAATTTATCTTTTCATTTTAGAGAGGTATCACCAGGCCCAAGACAAAAGAGAAAAGACAAGACAGCTAGAACCAAGATGATTTTGGTAAAGATATGCGATCAAGAGGGAATACAATGAAAGGAATGTATGTGTATAAAGCAGAAAAAAAGGTAAAATAACGCTGAAAAATCAACTTGACGAATTTATCTGTCCAGTAAGACCTTGGTTACTCTCTTTGGGGCTGTGCTGGAGGGTTGTGTTTGGCAGCACTTTGTGCTGTGCAAAGCAGCAGGGTGAGTGGTGCTCCTGTCCCTGAGGACATTGTGCTTTGCAGACAGGGCAGAGTGTGGCAAATGGAGAAATGTCTTGCCTAAGACACATGGAGGTGCAGGGGCAGAGTCAGAAGTAGAATTAGTCTTTCAAGTCCCAGGTGAGTGTCCCAGCCTCTGCACTCTGCTGCATCTCTGTTCAGGTACAGGAAGGTTAGTTCTGGATGATTAAACCATCAGGGCTTTAATAACTACAGACCGTCACGCTCACTGCTGTTGGATTGCTGATTGCCAAATCTTTGTTATTTCATCAACCAAGTGGCTTTCCCTCCTCATGCTTTTCCCCAGATACCTGAGAGTACTACTTTACAGGTTTAACTCTTTTTTTTTAAAGTGTTTTAAAAAAATGTTGAACTTTTCTTGTATTAAAATGGGCTGGAGCAGCTAATACAATCTCTTGCAGTAAATAGCTATAAAAACATCAAAGGTTTTGGTAACCGTTAGCTATATATTTTGTAATGCCTATTGTATTTCCATTTTGTTAGTTCTATTTAAAGAGCAGTATTATCATGCCCCATTTCCTGTAACATAGTTCTATTTGTCTGCTCTACAGGAGGTAGGAGATTTTAGGTCCAAAAGAAATTATCTCTCAGTAAATTACTCCTAACTCCATTACGGAATACTAAGCACTTTTCCCTTACTGTGTGAGCAGCTTGAAGAGATAACACTGCAATTTATTTATTTGTTTTGTCCCATGTATATAGGTGACACACAAACTCATCTGAGCAGAGACAGTGATAACTGACAGGTACATTAGATCAGACACATATAGCAAAGTTTACTTTGATTATGTAGTAAGTGTCAAGATGTACAGTAGCTGATGTCAGTTTGAGCTCCCTTATAGCACATAATGGCTTGTCTTTTTCATGGTTGAATGGACACTAATTTTTGTCTAATAAGTAAGCTATCAGTTGAATGTTTTAGAGAGTAGCCAGAGTTTTTTATCCTTCTGAAAGGGAAACCATTCGTGAAATTATTTTAAAATTTGTTTGGATTGCTTCTTGTATTCATTTCTCTCCTAAAGTCTCCTGTTTACTCAAAGGTACTAAAGGTACAATATTTTCTAAGGACCTGCTGTGAATCTGTTGCATTGTGTATGAGACCTTTCCATATTGAAATAGTAGCAGAGAACAGAGTATTTTCTGTCTGTTTTGATGTATAGCTGCCAAACTGCAAAGTCTGTATGTAACACCTTCTAAACTTTAAAGGGAGAGAAACAACAATATTCTGACATTATAACCCCCATTGCTCTCCCCTGTAGATAGTGCAGGAATTATCTAAGACTGCAATTTTGTAGGCTTGTTTTATTGTTATCATGCAGCCATGACTTCAGTTGAGTTGTGTTTATGAAATTAAAAATGCATTTTGCAAGGCATAATATTAACTGATTAATAATGGACTTAAACAAACCTAAAACACCCAGACCACCAAAATAACACTGGCAAGCTCTGGAAGTGAAGGGTAATATTCTGGGTTGTCTAGCATGGCTTACCTTTCTGGCACGAGGCCAGTTCCAGGGGAAAAACATATTTACAGTGAAAAGTCATTTCTAAATTTTGGGAAATATGCCAATTAAAACCCCAGCTTTCTGGCTACTAAAAGTATGACAGTAATTATTAACATCTCTAAACCCTGTGCTGTTCACAGTATACATCAGTGGGACCAGAAAGTCTCAGTTCAGCAGGGCTAGATCTTCTGATTGACCTGGTTTAGCTCTAATCCAGGCGATCTATGGCTCTCATTCCACAGGCTGCTGAGGCCTTTGTTGCCTTGTATGCATGGAGCTAGGTGTTTTCTTGTTCTTCTTGTTCATTTGTTTGACTTTCAGTCTAGAAGTAGATCTTTCTTTTAGGTCATTTCTAATGTACAGGAACATTCTGTAAGAAGCACTGTTGTGGATGCCAGCAAGATTTAACAGTGAACAGAGACCACCTAGTCAAAAGCAGGGTGTGAATAACTAGTTTTTAAGTAGTAACAGTGGGAATTTGAGGGTGCTTTTAGATTTGCTAAAATAATCAAAGCTTTCTTTCATTGTCAGATATGTTTTCCCTAGATATGCATGTCTAAGAAACACAGACTGGTGTTGTTGAATGGCCTTCCCTGCGTTTTATTTCTCCGATCAAAGTGCTCTTCCACAAGCAAAATTGCTGAACACTTCGGTGTTAAGGCTGTGGATAATTTCAAATATTTGACTGCAGCATAGCCATGCATTTTTGTCTTAAGAACAGTTATTCTTGAAAATATTTGAAATGGCACCTTCTAGCGTAGAATTCTGTAAGAGTCAATAGTAATGTCCATGCCTGTACTGGAAATAGTAAATAAGGTTCTCTCCTCCCTTCTCTTAGACTCGGGATGAGAAATTGAAATGCAGATTGGGTTCTTTTTAAACTGAGAATCTTGTGAATGCTCTAGTAATGCTTGGTGCTGCTTTTTTTTTGTCTTCAAGGCTGTGTCTTGGCAGTCCTTAGTACTTGCCATCTACTCTGCTTGGGGAAGATTATTTGTTTTACAGCCAGGGCTGGGCTCAGAGCTCAGCACGGTCCCAAAGCAGAAACCCTGCTGTTGAGCTGGGAAGCAAGTAAGAATCTCTCCCATTTGCTCCTGTGTCCTCCAAATGTAGCCGCCTCACTGCCTTGCTTTCTCTTTGCTCAGCTCTGTATAAAGAAGTTGAATGCACACAGTGCCACTGCTAAACATCACCTGAAAACTTTATTGCTACCGTCAGCAAATTGTCTACTAGTTCAGTTTGAGAGAGCACAAACAGAGGTAAGACTGAGCTGTTCTGATAACTTACTGATGAGAGTGTCTCCAGGCTCTTCTCATACATTAACATTTCAGCCTGCTTCACTTCTCTTCCTATATTCACTTTGGGATATATAGAAAATAAGGCTATAATAATGCTGTCCTTTCTTGTTTTCTTTCACAAACATTAATCCCATGATTTTTTATCAGTACAAAATAACCCTGGAGATAAGGCAGTCTGTGGATCAGCTTCTATGAAACTAGAAAACTGAAATTACTGTGTTTAATTGCGTGTGAAAGTCAACTTTTGTCAAAATCTCTAGCTGTGACTGGGTACTTACAAAATGCAATGTATTCTTTTCTTTAGCAGATCCCCTAAATACATTTTACTAGCAACTCTTTTGAACCAGATGAAACTGTAATTCCAGCTGTCTTGTCTGCTTCTGCTTTAGTTCACAATAATGTCACTATGCTGCTCACACCAAAGGCTGAAGTTTTTATCTGTAACATCAGGTATTTTGTCCTAGTTTTTCTGCAGGTCATTTCTGATAAGGTAGTTTTTATAAAATAAAAAAACCCAACCAAACCCAACCAACAATCCTCCATTAAGTTGTATTTTTAATGTAAAAGTTTTATTACTCCGCCAGTGTGACTTTGCAAGCTCATCCCAATCTTCCAGTGGCTTCTCACCAGCCAGCATAGAGCAATTCTCCAGCTGGAATATAGGAAACATTGCTGCAGCCAACAAATGAAGTTAATTGAGAATATGATGTTCCTTCCAGGTTTTCCTCATGTTTTTTGGTAAACTCAGTATGTTAATTGATAAGGGCAATGTGAGCAGGGGCTGAGGAGAAGACAAGCAGCTGGCAGAGCTGCTGCTGTGAAGTGATGCCTGAGCTGCCTTATGCTGTGGCTCCTCCACCTGCAGTGAGGACAGTTCTGTTCTCAGGCCTGGATGGGGCAGGAGGGATATCCAAAATCAGTGCAGATTGTGACACAACACACTAGCTCGATTTCTTAAGAGTCCGTATGTAGAACTGCTTGACTATAAGGTCTACAGAAGTGCCCTATCCTTAACTGCCTTTTACACCATTTGGGTGACAATGCTGCTGAAATAAGTGAAGTACAGGTGCATGTGTGTTATCACAGGCTTCTTCCTACATGTGTGTTCTTCTACAGCTTCCTGGGAAGGCATAAGTCAGACATTTGCTGTTAGGTAAGTATATTGCTAGGGACACACTCTGCACAATCTCTCTCTCTCCCTCTCTTCTTTTTCTTGTCTTTTGGCAGTGTAGGCTTTATCTGGTGATCCATGGTGTTTTATAACAATAATAGCAAAAAGGAAAAATAAAAAAGTTCTACTTTGAGGAAAAAAGTCTGAAGTTTAGGGATGTTTCTCCCTTATGTTCATTTTTCTTTCATTTCAGGCATCTTTCACAGGATGAACAAACAGAACAAAATTACTACCTGGCCGGAGGGGAGAAACTCCTATTTACCTGGTTTAGCTTAAAATCAGCAGATCTCTGTTTCCAAAATGGCAGTGTGTTGGATTTATTGCACAGAGTGAGGAAAAAAAGTAACATCCCACTCTACGGTTGCCAAATTTGCAGCGAGGACCCCATTGAAAGCTGGTGGTTTACATCTCATATAACTTGAAATAAAGGAGTCACTCACACATTCATAATCAATACAATTACTTCTACTTTACATGAATTAAGTAATTTGTATGGCATTACTGTTTGGGGCATTTGTATCCCTATTCAGAGCACTTCTTCAGTATTTCAGTCCCACTGATGGTAAAGGCAGGTGCATGCCAGTTACCCACAAAACCAAGGCAAAGCTCTATGGGGAAACTCTTTTATGTCCATCTAGATTTGAATTTGTAGTCCCTTTCCAATTACTGCGTTAATTGTTTAAGAGATTGCTAGACTAAAAAAGTTTTTAATCACTAATCTGTTTTTGAAAGGAACTTATGGGCTCAAAACCTGAACTACATACTTCTTAAATTAATTTTCTTCGTGAATACTTCTTTCTCAATACAGATTTGTGAGTCAAAACACCCTACTGTGCTTGTTTCTTTGTCTTTTCTTCAAACACCTGGCCTATTATTCTCCTTCTTTTTCCCCCAACAAAATCGCTCTTTCTTTGTAGCCAAGGTTCTGATGATATTATGTCTCTGGAAATATGGAAATTTATCCAACATCCTATGGTACCAGAACTGAACTCGGAGCAGAGAACAAACTGAACAAATTTGACAATTTAGCGAAATATGAGTCCTCCAATAGAAATATTTATCAGTGTTTCCTGAAGAGATACTAATATGCTGCAGGATCTTCCAGCAAAACACCTCAAAAAGTTTTGACGTGGAGGGTAAAGTCAAGAGGTTTAATTTGAAGACAAGAGTTTTTCCCTCAGTGGGCTGGTGGTTGTAGAAGGTGGATGGGGTGGGATTGTATTCAGATTTCTCCGTGGCTTTGGAAATCCTCCCATATATTTTGGCTTTCAGGAAAATCAGATAAACCCAATAAAACAACCAGGGCTTCAGGCCTGCTTCAGTCGAAATCTGTGCCAGGAAACAATCTTGATGTCACCCAGAGAAGATTAAGGCTGCAACCCTTCTTTATTCAGAAGAGAGACACAGGGACAAATCCTGCCATCGCAGTCCAGGTCAGTGCAGGATTTGCCTAAATTAGGACTAAAGAATTTAGTGCACAAGGCAAGATAAAATGCCAGGAAATAATTGCAACGTTCATTGTGAGATACTCTCTCTAAAATGGCTGACTTGTTTAGGATACGGGAGGCTGCAGATCCCACTGCCCTGAGAAAAACTAGGAAAGCAGATGTCCCTGCTTGATTAATAGCAAAGATGTTGACCCCATGTGCAGCTATGAAACTAGGCTGAAGGTTTTTCAGTTAATTGCTCCCCAACATTTTTTTAAATGTAATTTTTGTACTATATCCATAACAGCTGGCAATTACACTTCTTTATTTAAAATTTAAACTGACTGAATAAGTGAACCTTCTTCACTTGGTGTGATATTTCATTGTAAGAATAGTAATAATTAACATGTAAAGTTTTCTAAGTTTTGGTTATGAACACTCTCTGGTTCCTAAGCTGATTTCAAGTGTTGCCCTGCATATTTTATTTTCATAATATCATTAGCTCTCACAGCTGGATTTCAATTCACATGAAAGAATGGAAATTTCTTGGAAGGACTCCTTAAAGCAGAAAAAATGAAATCAGCTTAAAGAAAAACTCTTCTTCTTTTCAAAGTAAACCCAGATGAAATACGAAGAAGCTGTGTTCTCGACCTGTACCCATTGGGAACTGCTGATGATTGCAGACACTCTCTTCTGCCCAGATGGCACAGGAACGACAGCTTCTACTTAATCAGGAGCAAAACAGGCAATGTACTTACCTTTGCTGTTCTGCCATGTGTCAAATCGGGCACAGTAGCTTGAAGCTGCAGAGCCAATGCAGAAAGATACACCAAAGGAGACAGTTCTGGCTTCAGTGTGACAGGGGAAGAAGAGGTCACAGCTGGCAGGGGAGTGGTACCCAGCAGGTGCTTGCCTGTGGTCTCAGCAGGAGAGAAGGATGTCTTGGAAGAAGCATGCCCTCTTGTAAGGAGAATTAGGACAGAGCAACACCCAAACTGGCAAGGCTTTAGGAGCCAACCCTGCTGTCCAACCCTGCAGTTCCCACGGTGGTGCTGAAGTGGCTGTGGGTGCTGGGTGGAGGTAGCAGCTCCCAGCTCTGGCAGGAGCTGTCATGCACGAGTGAAGTTACTTGCCTCTGTGTGTTTAATTGCTGTCCTTGAAATTATTTCTAACCATAACTATTGGAAAAACTTTGTTGATAGATAAATATTATCTCTGATTTAACTGCTGAAATTTAGCTTGTGATTCCCCCATACCTGAGTGAGATATCTGTGGCCCTCTGGTCAGTGATGAAGATTTTGGTGATTACACAGGACCTACTATTTCATGCAATGTATTACACCAGCCTTCAGCTCTTATTTTTCACATGCTGCTTCTGGTGAACTTAATTTGGAATATAATTCGGCAAAAATACCCGGGTTTTATTATTATTGCAAAGTTATTTTCTTAATGGCTCATGGCAAATGCAGGACAGTTTCTGCTACTTTAAATGAAACAGTGAGTCTCCTGAGAGAGACACTGGTGGCAAGGAAAGATACCACAGAAGCTTGTACAGAACAGGAGTTGTGTAATGACAGTTTTCAAGCCATTAACCTACTTAAAAGGTTAATTTGGAACAAACTCAGCACTTGAGTGGATACAGTGTGGTGCTGCCAGTTGGCAGCCTGGGCCATGAGAGTGGACTGGTGGAAGCAAATAGCTGTTGTGGAATAAACACACTCAAACTTTGTGTGAGAGGTCCTGCTTACTTCACTTCCCCAGTCTCCTGCTGCTTGACACACAGTGCAGCCCTGCTGTAACTTGGGTGGTAGGGAGCTGGCTTTTCCTAACAGCTGAAATACCACTACCTTCTCCTACCTCTGCTACTGGTGCCTTAGGTTTTAACTTTTATGTTTTTCAAATCCTATATTGCCTAGTGTGTAACTCTGAAGTTTCTTGTACTTGTTAGCTGCTCTCCTAGGCCAGATAGACACAACAAAGCCTCTCCGAGCTTGCTATTCAAGGACACTCAGATTGTCCTAAGCCAAAAGGTATAAACTAGGGCCCCAAGAGAGGTGGAGAAATTGAAGAAATTACATCATTAGCTAAAGTTTTAATTGGTGAATTTATGCTGATATGCAAATGACCCAAACCTATAAAAGTGGGAAGAACTCGTGACTCGTCCATCTTGGGGTCCATTTTTGGATATAGCCTCTGGCTCCCCAGGGTGTACCTTTGCAGGCCTTTCAGATAAATACCTACTACCTATATTCCCTTACTCCTGTCTAGTCTCTGTTTCTAGGTAGCTACTCAAGGCATTGCTACCAATGAGGTTCATAGAAATACTTCCACTCTTGTGGAAAGTGATGAGTATTTGTCTGAACCAGCAAACTGCCTTCTCTGTCCTGGATCCAAGTACAAGCTCGGTGCAGTCTCCGTAAGCAGCAGCGATGTAGCTGGAGCTCTGCACCTTAAACTCTAGCTGAGAACACAACTGTGTAGTCTTAAGAGTAGGCCCAGAGCTGCCTTGAGAAAGAATTTCTAAAATACTCAAAACCTTTTCAGTATAAATGTGTTTGAAGACAGTTTTGAGGAACCAGGCAGCATCAGTGGAGGAGTTTCATGCTGTCCCATCAACCCACAGGAACAGAGTTTGCTTGGACCTCTGCTAACTGGTGTGGGAAAGGTTATCTCCATGTGCAGCCAACTGCTGGCCTTTCTTTTTCGCTGTGAAGCAAAAATTAGCACTTGTATAACTCTGCCATTTGCACAGTGTCGTGTTTGTTTAATGAGTCCTCACAACAGCCCTGTGAGGTAGGCAAGTGAGCTGCAAAAGGAGGATACGATGACCTATTCTCACTTTACACTAAAGCACCAGGAGGATACTATGTATCCTTACTTTACACGAAAGCATCAGACCTGTGGAGAGTTGTTCTCAGTCCCATGTCCTGGATGGGGAAGTTCAGCAAAGACTTTAAAATGACCTGTCTTGGAGTCCAGGATTGTGATGGACTGTAGAGTCCTGCTCAGTAAGGCCTCTGTTTTCACTCATTTCAACATTGGTCCAAGGAAGAATTTAACACTTCACATTGAATTTTCACTTAAATTCTGAATCTACTCAAGGCATGAAATGTCTCAAAATATACAAGTAATCTGTTCATTTACTGGTCTGGTAAGGTGTGCCAGAAATCTTGCTAAAAGTATTCAGCAACCTCATATTTACAGCTATAAGGGACTAATTGACATGTATATACATACACAGAGAACTACACACAGTTTACTGCACACTGCTAACCTACTTTCACAGGATGCAGTTCATGTACAGAGGTTAAACTTTCTTAATTAAGACATTGCCAACCTGAACATAAAGCAAACTTTTTTTTAAAATTTGAAACAAGGTACTCTTTATACAAACCTAGTTCTGAATCAAAAGCCCACACTGAAAATAGTCCCCATCTTATTCCTGCTAAGTCTGTCTAGAATGCAATATTTCACTGGCATTTGCACTTCAACATGAAGCATGGTCTCCAAGTTAATAACTGTGTACTGATTCTTACGTCTCAAGTACTGCATGTAAGAGTTCCTCCTGAGAAGTTAAGAATTGCTTAGAAAAGTGGTTATTCCTACTAAGAATTTGGAGCTTTTGGACTATCTTCTGGTGAATTTGGTGATTTCAAAGCTTCAGATACACGTTAGCCTGATTTACAAAGATGAGGTAGTTCCTGCTTCTGTTTCTGCAGTGCTAGAGATGACACAAGCCAATTTACTACCTGATTTCTTGTTGTAATGAAGGAAAACAATGTTTACTAGGTTTATTTCCTTTCAGTCTGTTACTGAAGCTGCAGGAACTACAGCTCTGTGTGTGTGTGTGTTTTCTTTTTTTAAATGTGTCTCTCTAACGAGAGCTACTTATTGGAGAAGGCATTCACTTTCCCCTCCGTAGCTGTAGTCTGTGGGAGAGCTCCTAACAAAGTTCTTTGTTAGTGTTTGTAAGACTGGAGATGAGGTTTAATTGAGGGATTTGTGCTGAATGTTCTTTCGCTTTGAGTCTTAGTGCTGCAATGCTTGACGTTTTCCTTTCAACTGCTGCTGGATCAGTGAAGGCAGTGAGAACAGGGTCTGACGGGGGTCCAGGAGCTTTCATTAGTACTGAAGCTGTTGTCATGAGAGGATTTAAAGCATTGAGAAACCTGTATTTGAAAGAAGTCAATATTACCCAAATTAAGAATTGTTTTGGAGAACAAATACTTACTGAGTTGCAGCTTCCCCCCTGCCAAAGTATTAGGAAAAAAGTTCAAAAACTTCCAATTTCTTCCAAGTGTACATTTGTTTTAGCTTTATTTTGCAGTATAGTGTCTTGCCCTTTTAAAAAAAGAACAAGCAGAAAACCCCACCCTAAATAAAAAACCAAAACACTTTAAAATAAAATGAACGAGAGATTATCAGACATGGCATGCAGATATCTAAACCAGCAACCATTTGCTTAACCCCTCATGCTAAATCCTTTCTAAATAAACCTTGGATGCTGTAGATCAGCCTGTTCTGTGAAAGCAATAAACCACCTGATAAGAAGGCCAATTCATATAGCTGTTTATGCAGACAATTTGTTCAGATCAATTGATTCCATGTGAAAAGCATTTGTTTTTCTGTTAATGTAGTGCTAAGATACAGGCTCTAATTGCAGCAAGAGTGTTATCTTCTATTTTTATATATTTATATATACTTATATGTAATGTATAATGTATTTACATATTTTATATATAATGTATTTATACTTGAGAGAGAGTGAGAGAGAAGGATGGAGTTGCAGCTACACAGGTCACAGCAGTCTGTATGAAGACTAGAGTTCAGTGAGACCAAAATTGCAGTAACTATGCATGGTTTGTCTTCAAAAATCAATTACATATTAAGTATTTATTAACTTAAACCCAAATTTTGCTGTTCCTAATCAAGTGACCCTACACAGGAACTAACCCATTTTAGTAAGTTTATTGAGAACATGTGAGTAGTAAACTAATATAAATGCAGCATTTTTAACAGTTTTGAGATTTAGAAAAAAGAAAATTATTCTATACCTTCCAAAATGTGGATTTAAAATAGGATTTCTGAAGAGGGAAGTCCAGGTAAGACTGCTGAGGCCAAATGGTCCTAAGGTTGAAGGACTAAAAGCTGGGGACATGGATGGCACAGCCAGTGTTGGAAGAGGCATTGACCTCCACGTGTGATCTAGGAAGGGAGAATGACTCAGTGGAACATCCAAAAATAGACCAAGCGGGTGCGTTAAGGAGATTCCCGGAACAGTCCCCAGAATTTCATTTTTTTCACGTTTCCTCCACTTTGCCCTTCTGTTTTGGAACCAGACCTTCAATAAAAAATTACAAAGGCATTAGCTGAACTTACTCTGCAGTTTGTCTTACCAGATACTATGGCATGTATTGATATGGATGGCGAAATATTTACTGTTAAACCAAACCCCACTTCTTTATTATAAAAGATCCATTCATAAATGCCCTAGTGGGTTTATTACAAAATAAATAATTTATAAATATTGTAAGTTTGACTACTCTCTGACTGAAGAGTCACGTTTTAAAGCCATTGCAATATCTATACCTCTCATCTGAAATGCAAGAACAATTATTAAAAATGATCATTCTTCCTTTCATAACCTATTTATTGAAAGTTAAATTTCAAGAAAGCCATTCAAGAGGTGGCAATTATGTTACAATCAAAAAATTGTTTTCCAAGAGTTTTAAATAGCATCTAAAGTATCTAAAAATCAGGTTTTAGGGGACCCAGCTTGGTTTACCTCAGCCATGCCCTATGACCATTTCCAGCAGTGTGACTTACCTTCAGGTGCTTAAATGACACAAAGCGTGTTTGGGAGAAAAGCCCTCCACACACCAGGGTGCTGATCCCCAAACAAGGCTCAGCACACCCCAGCCTTGCTGTCCCAAGCCTGATGTTGTTTCTCTCTGTCAGGAAGAACTGACTCTTTCAAAGCATTTGCTCTAGGGTTCTCAGGATCCAGCTGAAGAAGTACTACGCTAGTCCTTTCATTGCATACAGCATCTTTACTCCAGGAAATTCCTGTTCTCCTGGAAGAGGGATTTATACCCCTTGGGTTACATGTATAACACAGAACTGTCTCACTCACAGGCAGTCAGCAGAGGGAGGTGCCCTCAGCAGAAAATCAGAACATCAAAATTTTGAAATTGATACTTGAAATTCTCAAGTATTATTACTCATTCTTTGGTCTTTCCTCCAGCAACCATCAGCTTTCAATAGTCAGATGTCTTACAAAGGAATATCTGAACCTGTGAAATGCCAGGCAGCTATGCTTGCATGGCAGTGAGGGCTAGATACTCCATCTGTGTTAGTCCAAGACAGGAGTCTGGTAAGGAAAACTAAATTACTGGTATCAGATGATTTTAAATCACTGTTAACCAGTAATCCTGAATAAGTGGAGCTTAGCTAAGATCTCACAGAAGACCACCAACTCAAAAGTGTTAGTTTTTCTATGAAAAAAAAAATCCAATGGAAAAGGCAGTAACTGTCTCACACTGCAGATATGCAGATACAGCCTTTCATAAAAAGGATAAATGCTGCAGAGGTGTTCATGTCCTTACTAAATTTTAGAATTGTTCTTCAATCTGTTCTTCATAAAGAAGCCTAATACAAAATTAAATACCTGCTTTTCTACTTTCTCTGTCCTAAAGCAAATCCATTTGATCACTCAGACATGCACTTTGACTACAAAATAATTTTTTTAATATTACAGATAATTTTGAGCTTAACCCCAAAATTTAGTCATCGCTCAGATTTTGTATTTGTCAAACTGGAAGGAAACACCAGCATAGATATCTAATAATTACCATTAGAAAGAAGTTGGCTTTCAGCTCCTTATTGGTACAAACTCATCAGTTCAAGTGATAACAGGAGCAGACCAATGCCTCGTACCTTAGACTGACATGACAAACAGCTTTCAAAATTTACTGCACACATTATAGTCATTAACATTCAGATTAGTCATCTTGAACCTTTTGTTAAGCAGTTTTCCTTTGTTTCTAATAAAAGGCTTAACTTGCCTTTATTCTATTTTCAGACACATCTGAAGTGACAAACTAACCATAACAGAAACTGCTATACCAGTCTTAAGATTTTTATGACTGTAATATCAATGGCAAAATAGAAAAAAAGCATTACTTAATACTCAAAAATGAGTTTTAAACCATCAAGTTTTGAATAGTATGCTAAATATTACCCAGATTATATTTGCAATTACTAGCATCATGCATAGCTAACAAGAGATTTAGGTCTTCTATAAAGGAAAAGGTGAGCATGTAAAATTTGATTGCTTTCTTGCTGTAATTTTCTTTAAAAATGTATCCTATTTAATTGATGTAATACCTAATGATGCCAAAAAGATACATAGATGCGCACAACTGTATCATGTTTCTGCTGTAAGTGAGTAAGAGGATTGTAATGAGAAAATATGATAAGGCTGTCTAGATCAGTTATATCTGTAAGCCAGTGTTTTAAAACTGATGCAGTTTATGGCAGTGAAATACCCATGGAACCTTTTACCCCTCATGTTAAACAAGATAAAAGATTCCTTTAACTTTTTCTTATTTTCTTCCCATCCTAACAATATGAATAATGAGGGACAGAATGGCAACAACAGATACAAATGCTATTGAAGAGCATCGCAATGTGGCTCCAGGTTATGAAAATGTTTTGCAAACTCTCTGACTACTTTTTTCCCAAGGTAAGGAATGTTGCCATCTCTGTTATTCTATAAAAGTAAATAAGGGGGCTTTGGTGAGAGGCATCTCTTTGAAGTGATGATGGAATGCGTGTATGTTCATGCAATTTTTTTTCTTTGTTCGTTTTCATGTAAGACTCAAAAGGCAAGAGGAGGAACAATGCAGTGGCTGGTACCCATTTCAGCTGGTTGATGGAGGGTTCTCCCCAGAGAAGCAAACCTCCATTTCTAAAACACACTGAGGTGAAGAAATGGTCTGGCTGCATTGGGTAAGATTAATTTCTTGAGTTTACACTTATAAACTAAATAAAGAGATGCCACTTTCCATGCCAGCTGATTTAGCCAGGTACCATGGGAGAGGACTGGAAGTCTTCATTTCACACAGGATGCCTTATAGAGCAACTATGAGCATGGGCATATGTGGCAAGTATTTGGTAATTACAGTAGTTTGCTAAGTACAGTACATCCCTGTTGTTCCTATGCATCCCCTTCCCTCCAGGCTGCGCCGTTTCCCACAGGATAGGAACTGGGGCTTGACTCTGTGCACTGCAAGCTCACACTAAACAACTATGTTGACTCTGTGCTCTGTGCCCAGGAGATGCTTCCTAAGTTCTGACATATTAAGGTGGCAAAGAGGTACCAGGAACAGCTCTTTGCTGTTCCTTCCATCCACTGGGAATGCATCAACTCTGTTATTTTGCTTGTTAATTCCTTTTTGACTCCATCAAACACAAACACTTCCATTTCTTTGAGTCATAAGGAGATGAGTTCCTATTTGCCATGTACCATTGCACCGTTCCTTCACAGGGTCTACAGAGTATGTACCCCACAAAGGGAATGTGACAGTAACAGTTAAATTAACAGTTTTTCACCCATGTCTTTTTAATTGTTAGATGCCATGTGTAATTGTCAGAGACTGGAGCATGTCAGTGACTAGAGGTTTCAGTCATTGTTGGTGTTAGGAAGAGGGGAGGGTACATAATTTCCTCCAAGTCCACCAAAGAGAGATGAAAAGTTCATCTGAGTCAATTATAAAGTACCATTCATACTTCTAATGTCTTTTCTGAAGATGGTGCATATTAAAATAAGAAGCCAAAAAAGTTAGTTTACAGTTTTACAGACTGTAACTGTGGTGTGAACCATCGCAGATCCAGTGACTGGAATAATGACAAAGTATGCAAACAAGGATCTGGCATTAACAGCTATGCAGGAGTAAGCAGGACTGTTACACTGAGCAGCTGCACCAGTTCTCAGTCTTTCACAAGCAGGCACATACCCAGAGTTGTGCTGGAACCGTCAATATCTGATATACAGCAGAAGCCAAATTTAGTACAATTGTTATTTGTAGCTTAGAAATACTTGAAAGCCTCCACACCTTTTGAAACAACCTTTTTTTTTTTTTTCCAAAGGCTATAATTTCTGTATAAAATGGGGATTTCTAGGTTATCAAGAGATGAATCTAAAGTGGTTTTTAAGAGATATTGTTAAGCAGGAGTGCATAGAATCAGGAAAAATTACTAAGGGTCATTCGTAGTTTAAGCAAACTGCAGCCTACAAGTGATTAGTGTCTGTCTAGGTGTGCTGAAGTTCTACAGGCATTGCTACAATCACAGCCTAGCTGGGCATAAAATTCTCCTGGAAAGGACCTGACTGTCATATATGAATGTCAAATTAATCTTTCATTTGTTTGAACCAGTCATTTAGAATGGTGACAGTTTCATTGAGCTAAGTTAGACCAAGAGAAGGATGTAAACTCTGCAGCCTTGGTAAATAACTTCGGGTGCCCCACAGAACCCCTCATTTTCTGTAAACAAGCTCAGTTATTCTTTTTAAATCCTGTTTTAAAACTCAGGGGACAGTACCTGCCTTTCGACCCGTGAAGGCGGCAGCACAAGCAGGAGTGAAGCGCAACCTGGGAATGATCCTGAGCCACCGCTTCTACGCCACGGAAGTAACGTACCCCTTCCTCCGTCCCTTCAGCACCACCCGCCGCGGACAGGACGCGTGCCTGGCACCGCCGCGGTTCCCTTCTCGCCCGGCTGAAGAAGGGGGAAAACGCGCTCCGTTCAACCCTCTCTCGCCCCTCGTCCCTTCCGGCACTCACCTGCACCCGGGCTTCCGTCAGGTCCAGGCGCAGGGCCAGCTCCTCTCTGCGGGGGCACACACGATTAGAGCCGGAGCTTGCCCGCCGCCCCGGCACAACCCCGCCCGCCCCTCCCGCCGCTACCTGGTGACCACGTCGGGGTAGTGGGACTTGCGGAAGGCGCGCTCCAGCTCCTCTAGCTGGAAGGTGCTGAACGTGGTGCGGTACCGCCGCTGCTTCCTCTTCACAGGACCCGGTGCCTCGGAGCCGCGCGGCCGCTCCCCCCGCTCCTCCGTCGGCGGCTCCTTCGCGGGGCTGCGCGTTCGACCGGGCCGCGGCGGCGCCGCGCGTTCCGCGCCTGCGGGAGACAACCGCGGAGTTAATGGGGCGGGCGGGCCTGGAGAGACCCCGCTGCCCCTCACCGGGCCACCTCTCACCGTGCCACCCTCCCCGCCGCCCCTCATCGTGCCGGCCCGCGGCGGGGCCCCGGCCAAGGATGCTGTCGATGAAGTAGGAGGTGAGGAGGTGCAGGGCCGGCGGGGCGGCAGGGGCCGCACTCTGCATGGCTGCGGGCAGGGCCTCCGCGCCGCGCCGCGTTTTATGGGCGCGGGCAGCGCCCGGCTCCGCGCCCCGGTATTAGCATTTCATTAGCGCGTGGCGTCAAGGCCGGGGGTGGGACGCGACGGGCCTCGCTCGCCGCGCAGGAGCCGGGCCGCCTCCCCCGGGCGGGCACAGAGAGCCGCCCCGTCGGGGCTGCCCCACGGCCGTTCACTGCCCTGAGGCCGTACCGCCCGCTCCCCCTTGCTCCCGCAGGCCGGCGGTAACTTTTTCAAGCCTCGTTCGGGGGCGCGGAGCGGCTGCGGTGAAGTTGTGCCGGTGCTCGCAGCTGTGCGGGAGAGCCGTGCCTGGCTCCTCGAGAGCTGCGGTTGGGTCCGGAGCGAGGGCTGACAGCCTCCGGCTGAGACCCGCGAGCGAGGGAGAAGAGTCACTAGGGTTTACCTTTATTGCTTCTGATGAACTTACAGTTGTTGAATTCAGCGTTTTAAGGCTGACCTTGCAAAGTACCGTGTGCCAGCAGGCAAAGGGAAAGCACACAAACCCGTGCAAGACTGAGTCCTTTTTCCTGGAGATCTCTAATTCCACTCCTGCTATAACTGTTGTCGGTGTTGTTACAGCAATGGTTCCTCAACAGGAGGCCTGGAAACGATTTCCTGCACAGGGAAACTTCCAGCAGTTCTGTGATCTTACTCTGGTGTACTGATAGAGACTGGCATAAATGAGATGACAAAATAACTTGAGCCTGAGATCTTGGTTTTGGGGGATGAGAATGAAATACTACTTTCTAGAGAGTCTTACAGAGAGTACAGCAGAAAAGGGCTAAGAACCCCCAAACCCCAAAACTAGTGGCTGAAGACTGAAGCCAGAAAAATTTCGATTAGACATGAGGCATGGATCTAAAAATCATTGTGTTTATATTTAAGTTTTGAAACAACAAAAGTGTTGGAGTTCTGTGTTCTCTGTCTTAATATCAAGGCTGGATCTGTTTACATTCTAGCTGAAGACACAGAAGCTGTCAGTGCAGAAATGCTTCCTCACTGTCACCTGTCAAAAATCTTTTGGTTACTCCTGGCATTGCAGTCCCCAGGCAATTTTTTTTCGTTTTTTTCTCCTCTCCTCTCCTCTCCTCTCCTCTCCTCTCCTCTCCTCTCCT